>CAUYUJ010010713.1:87500-100000 GCA_963575745.1 Prorocentrum cordatum
CCCGAAAACGGCCACTGAGCGGCCCAAGTTGCCCAGGCCCCTGAATGGCAAGGCGCTCGCACACTGGCAGCGCGGGGGCGTGACTCCCCGGCCAGACAGGACGCGCGCGAACGCGCCTGCTGGATGCCTGCGCCAACAACGGCCACTGAACGGCCCAGCAGACTGCCCTGACCCCACGAATGGCCAGGCAGCCTTGCACTGGCAGCGCGGGGGCGTGACACCCCGGCCAGCAGGATGCACGCGAACGCGCCTGCTGGATGCCTGCGCCAAGGACGGCCACTGAGCGGCCCTGCACGAACAAGAAATATGAAGACGTTGGGCAGGTGCAGATATCCGAATATCCGAAAGGCTTCGCCCTCCTCCAATTCGTGCCAATCTGCCCTTCCCTCAACTCTCTGATGCTATCTAATCCCCCAGCATCGAGGGGGCAACCTGAAATCTCAGACCTCAAGGGGGACGGGGCTGATGGAACTTACACCCCTCGAAGCGCCCCCTCGAGGCCATCATTCCTCCTATGCATCATTCCATCATTCCTCTTATACAACATCGAACATATTCGTCCGCGTGTAGCACTGGGGTCAGGCACAAAATGGCCCCATACTGGATCACTGGACTCAAAGAAGGGGCCCCCAAATGAACGCCTGTTCAGGGGTTCTGAGGCGCCCAGGAGGGCGGGAGATGCATTTTCAAGGCGGGGTTGTCTTTCCCCTCAGACGCCGGAGCTTCTTTGACTCTGGCTCCGGAGGAAGTGGCGGTCGCGAGCGCGCAGCGCCGGCGCTGCGAGTGCTGTCCTGAAACGCGCGCAAGAAACGAGCCTTCATTACATGCGTGCTCGTGTTGGCATATGTGTCCGCCATGGTGCTGGCGGACTTCCAACCGCCCTGCGCCTGCACGAAGGAAGCCGGCAATTGGGCGCTGTGGGTGTACCATTCGGTCCCACCCCTACGAAAAGAGTGGGTGCTTGTCGAAGCATCCCGGAAGAACGACGCCACAGCCTTTCGCCACAGATCCGGGGACACTGGTCTAACAGATGCCCCTGTTGTGCAGAAGCAGGCGACCACTTCAATGCTGATTTCAGAACGCACGGCGAGCCATTCGCGGAAAATGCTAGCCGGATTCAAACCATGCACCTCGCAATCTGGCAGCCAGCACCACTGCCCTGCGCCGAAGGGGTCGTTCTTTTGCTTCTTGATGTGGCAAGCTATGCAGCCGTCTTCCACTCTTACATCAGACACGCAGAGGGAAATGGCCTCCGAGACGCGGCGGATACCAAAAAACGTGAAAACGGCAATAGCTGCGTCACGAGTGCCGGCTGGAGTGCCTTGCCCCCGACGGCTGGCTACAAAGGCCGACAGCTCTGCTAGGGAGATCGCTCTTTTTCGGTAGGAAGTGTGGTCTGCTCGTTTTTTGAGCCCCTCCAGAACTGGAGGGTTCTGTCATCCCAACAGTTGTCGAAGATGCTGCTGAGATTGTGACAGGAATGCCACGCTTTGACCGCGCACTTATTGTTCTGTATCCTGTGCCAGCTCATTCCGCCCATCGTGGCAAACAACAACATGAATTTCTCAGGGGAGTCTATCGGCAACAACTTGCTGTCTACGAGCTTCTCCGTGCCGTGGACGTGTAAGCGTAACGATTTTGCATACGCTTGCCGGGTAGATTCTTCCCAGCCTTGTTCCAAGATACTGTGGGCTCGCTCATTCAACTCAGCCCTCGCAGAGGTCGCCGTTGCCGATGATGTTGGCGGCAAGGGGCACGAGACCGGGGCGAAACTGAGTAGCTTTGGACGCTCACCCACGCTGAGAGGTGCCGTTTCCGGAGGGGCCGCTGAAAGCCTCCGGGAAGAATGCGATGGGGGCTGGCTCCAGGCAGCTCGTCTGGGCACAGGAGCCGGACCCAAGGGGGCTGATGCTAAAGCCATGCCCCATGGCGCTGGGTTCGACGGGCCATCTGCTGTGGGCAGCGGGTGTTGTACTAAATACATCCCTGCTGGCCGAAATGGCTCCGAATGGCCGCGCGCGAGTGGGGCGGAGGCTCGGGGAGTGCATCCTGACAACTGGACGCGTGCTTCCCCGCTGACTCGACGGGGTCCTGGGGCTCGAAAGTTTAGCCCCGACGCTTGAAGGACGACGTGCAGTAATCTTATTTGGGCTGGGGCCCCTCCAGCACTTTAGGGGCACATGTTGGACACTGGAGCCCAAGGGATGTCGACGTTTGACGTTCGAACAGAACTTTAGCAAGTACCCTGGGCCCGAAAACCAGGCTTTGGACACGGGGACCCGACCAACAATATGTAAATCCCGGCCCTAAGGAATTTGGGATTTGCCGATTCGTGAATCCCCGGAGGGACTATGGCACTTGAGCGCACGAAATTTCAAAAACGTTGGATGGGATCCCGGAGCCCGAAATGTGGCTCGAGGCCAAGTCGGAAGGTTTCGGATGGGACCTCGGAGCCCGACTCCGGACGTGAAGTGCTCAATGGAATTCGACTTCCGGCCATCTCCCGGGTTTGAAATCCGGCGAGGCGCCCGAGTCTGACGGAGATGGGGTAACTAGGGCCTTGGAGCGCTGCTCCAGTCGAGCGGGGGTGGGCGCTTGCGCAAGTCACGCAAGCCTCGAAAACAAGCTCTGGGGCAAGCGTCGGAAATTTAGGCACAGAATCCCCGGGCCCGAAATATACGGCCGGCTGCAGCCCGAGGCGCTGGGTGCCGCGCGCGCCTGGCCGAGAAGCAACTCCGCATTTCGACGCAAGGGTCGAAAGACTTTTCGGAAGGTGTCCCGGAGCCCGAACAACGGGGTCAAGCGATGCAGATATGGCTCTCCAAGGCCCGGGGATACGGGGCATCGCTGGTGCGACCCCCGGCGACTCGTCATACAATCCCGACCGAGCGCGCTGGACAGGCACGGCGGCGGGAGTTGCCGCAGGCAGCTGGATGCGAGATGGGGGCGGGCAGGGAGGGGAAACACAGGGGGCGAGGGGAGGAGGAGGGACAGGGAGCCAGAGAGGGGAACGAAAGAGGAAGGCAAAAGGAAGAGAATTTGCCACCTTATTTCCGCCGGCTTCCGTTGCCCGCGCAACAGCATCCGGAGTTGGACCGGGGCGAGACCCAGCGCCGGCGACCGCGGCCAGATCTCCTCATCCTCCCCCCCCCCTCGTCCTCCAGTTCCTCGCCGTCCAACTTCCCTCCTCCTTTCCTCCCCGGCGGTTTTCTTCCCTTCTCGTGGAGACCCTGCCGGAGCGACAGACGTGGGAGCCCCCGTTGTTGGGCTCGGCTATTATCCCTGGTAGGCGGGGGCTGGACAGTAGGGGGAGGGAGGGGGGAGAGGCGAACGGGGCGGAGAGGGCGAAGGACGACGATGGAACAGCGGTACGAAGATAAACTTTTTGGACAAAGCACGATGTGAGCCTCACGTCAGACTGTGTGAGAGCAACGGCTTACATGATACATTGCGCTGCGAGGAGCGGCTTCTGCACTGACGCCGCTCGCCCGCGCGCTGCCCACGAATCGCCCGCGCTGCAGCGGCTTACATATGCACTGAGAGAAGCCAAGCGAGACTCGACAGAGCCACGGGGGCGCTGAACAGGACCGGCGGCAATGACGGAAGAGTCCCCGCACCCCCTCTCGCCCCCTATCCTGATTTTCCTCCCCCGACGGTGGGACATGCCCTAATCTACCCTAATTAGTGCACTTGTCCGGCCAATGGTATGCAGTGACGCCGAGGCGCGCGCACTTCGGGCACGGCGTGCTGGGCTGGTTGCCCAGAGCTTTGCAAGCAGCCAAAGAATGCTTCACCACTGCGCGCGAATTGCGCAGGCAGTGGCGGCAGTGCGTATTCATGATGGTGCCAATGGCCTTGCGCTCGGATTCATTGCCCTGGAATTTCGCGTCTATGCACTGCTGCGCGGCAGTGGGGGTCTGGCGCCCCATCATGCCAGACAGTTCCGAGAGCATGGCGTTCATGGCCTGCTCGGTGTTCCTGCCCTGCTGGGCCTGTCCTTTTCCCTGGCCCCTCTGCTCGCCCGGGAAGCCGCCGGGGCCGCTGCTGGCCGCGGCCGGGCGATTCGGCGCACTGCCCTCCGCCGCGCGGAACCTCTTGTGTGCTGGCCCGCCAGAGGGCTCCCCTGCGGGCGCCGGAACGACGGCAGTGAGAGGCGGGCCTGCGGGCGCCAGGATGAAGGGCGCAGCCGCCAGACGGGACAAGCCGATGTGCCAATCCAGCAGGAAGTCCGACTTGAGGACGGCCAAGTCCAAGGGCGCCCTCGCGCTGGCCTTCTTAGCGCGGCGCTTGATCGACTTGATCATGGCGAATAAGAGCGGCATGATCTCGTCCCTCTGCGCCTTCATCTTCCCAGGCGACGTCGCCTTCGACGTGGCCGGGTTCACCGTCTGACTCTCGAGGGCCAGGAACAAGTGCAGGCACTTGCGCGCCAGAGCGGCCACGGTCCTGTCGGTCGCGGCGGCTTTGTCGGACATGAATGAACGGAACTTGTCGGGGTTGCCGCCGTGGGAAGAAAGGCAAAGTGCGTTCCATGACGTCTTTGGCGCATTCTTTAACATGGCCGCGCTCTTCAACTGTTGGGCCTCGGGACTATCCGGGTTGCTGCACACTGCGGCCGTGGTGTTGGCCACTGCGGGGTCGGCCATGAGCTCTGCCGCGTTTTGCAGCCAATCCTTGTCGATGTTCAACTTGCGCCACCCCGGGGCGATCTCTGTGGGGTCGCAGTCCCTGAGATACTTGCGCCAAGGAAACTTATCGTCAAGGTCTGTCTCTTCCTTCGTGAGGGAGGCAACTGCTTCGGAGACAGCCTGAATGCTGTCGTTCTGCTCCGCGGCCCTGAGTTCCACGAACAGGTTGGCGGCAGAAAGCGCCGTGCTGAGGGGCGACTCGAGATCCGAAAGCATTGACTGGATGCATTCGCGGACCCCCTCCTTGACGGCGGTCTGAAACGTCTCTGCAAGGGGCCCGTTCGGAAGGATGGCTGTCTTGAACCAGTCGTTGGCCGCCTCCTCTCCGAACATGTCCGGGGCGACAGGGGCCATTGCAGGGCGTGAGAGGTCAGGTCAGGACAGACGAGTTGCCTGCCGGTCACTGAGGTCGCCTTGGGCCTGCAGCTGCAGCACGACGGCAGTGCGCAGACGCGGATGAGACGCCGGAGCTGGCATGCAACGGCCGCGACCAGGAGGGGCGGATGGCGGGGGAGGAAGGAAAGGGTACGACATTATCCGTCCGCACACTCCCTGCTTTGCTGCTACCCTTCCCTCTCTGCTACAGGGGGAGGAGGATGGAGAAGGGAGGAAGGGAGGCGGCAGAGGAAAACCAACGACGACAGCGTTGGGGGAAGAGGGGGAAGGAGGGAGGAAGACGAGGATAATGATGATGAAGATGATGAAGATGATGAAAACGAGCTGAAGGAGATAACGACCTTGATTGTTGATGACTTTTGAATGTACTCAAGGCATTGACAGCAGCATAATTGGTAGATCAGTAAGAGGGGCCTTACGCCACGTCACAGACGAGCCGTCGCTGTGCCACAACCGGAAAAGGTCGGACCCTTTGGCCCACCGGGCCCTCCGCCGCCAGCGACGCAGAGCAGACGCCCTGAACCACGGCGCGCCCGGGTCTTCCGGAATCAGCAGAAAGATGTTCTGACGCCGATCTGTTCGGTGCAGGGGCTCCAGCCAAGGCAGGGCGCGAGCTGCTAAGGCGCGCGGCGGGTGGGCCCAGGCTCTGCGAGCGGTGAAACTGGCTTCGAACACTGTGCGCTCTGGGAAGAACCAGTCTGGCGCTTGGGCGCCAATGCCCGCGCGGGCTGCGAAAAGATCGACATCGAAAGGGCCGAACTTCCGGATGATGTCGTTCATTGCAGCATGCTTCACAACAGCGTCACGATAGGGATCGTCGTTCCAGCGGGTCACAAACATGGAACCCCGCGACCCCTCGTCGCTGACAACATTGTGTTTTCCAGGTAAATGAACTGCCATGCGCCAGCATCCGGCTTTTCGCTCTGCAAATTCGAAGGCCTCTGCGAGATCTTGCAGGGAAGGAACACGACCAAATCTGGATTTAATGTAATGAACTGCAGCGGAATTGTCGCACCTGAAAACGACGCGCCATCCGCGGAGCCAGTCGCTGTCCTGTAGAAGAACTTGCTTGGCGACCCAGAGTTCTTTGTAGTTGATTGCGTCTGAATTCTCCGCGAGCAGACGAAAGTCATCCGGCCAGACGCCGGCGCGGGCGATGCTGGCACCGCAGAGGTGGTAAGACCACCCGTGGAGCTTGGACGCGTCCGTCTCTACTACCCGGACACACCCAGACGAAGCCAGAGCGCGCCAGTTCGCAAAATCCTCTGACTTGGGCCCCCACCTCGACAGAGAGCCAGCTGCAGAGTGCAGGGGCCGGGTGGGAGTTAGGTCCAATGCTTTGATCCACCACTGAATGCGCACCGAGCAATCGGGCGTGAGCCGAAGCAAGGGGTCCGCAGCGGGGCTGTTTGCCCATATGGCATACACGTTGGACGAGTTCAGCAGAGACCAAATGTGGTGCAGACGTCGGCGGCCTTGAAGAAAGACTTCGCTGATGTGTGACGCGAGCCCCGCAGCCGAGGCCAAAGCGCGCGCCCGGAGCTCTCCAGTGGCATTCGCTTGCAAGACGTCGCGGAACAGCTTGATGCACTTGTCACACTTCTTCTTTTCGACCGAAAGCTCATTGCGCGACGTATCAAATATCCAGCCCACCCACGTTTGTCTCTGCGATGGTTCCCGCAAGCCAGACGGCTTGCTACTGACGGGAATTCCGACGCGCAGGAAGAATCGCACGGATGCTGCTAGCTTGGCAGCGGCGTCTTCCCTGGACGGCTCGCTGCCCAGAAGATCGTCTACGAAATCTGTAAGGCATATGCCTTCGTGCACAACCAACATGCGCAAAACTTCTTTTGTATTTTGATCATTGATCCCGGGGGCTGGTTTGAGTCCCATGGGCAGATACAAGTATTGTCCGTGTTGTCGACGCCCGGGGGACCAAAACCCAAATTTGGGCACGTCGTCTTCGTGAGCCTTCCAATTAAAGAAGGCATCAGCAAGATCCAACACAAAAAGCCAACTGCCAGGAGAAATTCTCGATAAGGCAAGATCGATTGTGCCGTACTGAACTGGGACATCTTGGACGGAATCATTGACCCCGCTGCGAGAGAAGTCAACGATGAGTCGAGACTTGAATCTGTCAAACAAGCAATCGGATATGACATTGCCCCGCTCTTTAAGGACAAGGCCGCAAGGGTTCACGAGGAGACCCGCGGGGACCGAATCCCGAGGGAAGAAGCGAACTTTCCCTAGGCGCTCTAAACGATCCCATTCGTGCTCTGCGAACTCGACATTGTCAGTCAAAGAATTATAATTGGAGAAATGGCGGGCGGGAGCGGGCTTCGAGAAAACCAGCGGCCTGCCAAACTCCCACCAATGCAGGAAGTCGGGGTGAGCGCCCAAGTCACGGAGCACTTGGAGGTTCAAGCGGATACCGTCTGAGGACGAATACTTGGCATCCGCTTCCCGGATCTCTTGCCGCAGCTGTGCCACAGAATTTGGCATGGACGCAAGCCAACGTGAAGCCTGCAGCGACGTGGGCGCCGACTGACTCGCGCGTTTGAGCCCAAAGCTTTGGCTACGGGAACAAGCTACAATCTGAACGCAACAACAATGCTTGCACAGGCAGGCGCGCGCAGCGAACTGAAGCTGTAAACTGAAACGCGTTGTCTCAACCTGAACGAGACGCGACGGCCAGCTGAAGCAGCCATGGGCAGCTGAAGACCGAACACATGTACTACGCAAATCAACTGGCAGCGCGGGGGCGTGACTCCCCGACCAACGAACGCACTGAACGCGCCGTTGGTTGCCTGCGCCCGAAAACGGCCACTGAGCGGCCCAAGTTGCCCAGGCCCCTGAATGGCAAGGCGCTCGCACACTGGCAGCGCGGGGGCGTGACTCCCCGGCCAAACAGGACGCGCGCGAACGCGCCTGCTGGATGCCTGCGCCAACAACGGCCACTGAACGGCCCAGCAGACTGCCCTGACCCCACGAATGGCCAGGCAGCCTTGCACTGGCAGCGCGGGGGCGTGACACCCCGGCCAGCAGGATGCACGCGAACGCGCCTGCTGGATGCCTGCGCCAAGGACGGCCACTGAGCGGCCCTGCGCGAACAAGAAATATGAAGACGTTGGGCAGGTGCAGATATCCGAATATCCGAAAGGCTTCGCCCTCCTCCAATTCGTGCCACCCTCCCCTCCCCTCCACCACCTTACAGTCGGGGCCCTGAAGAAGGAACCATTTGGTTGGGGAGGGGCTCGGTGTTCCTTTATTGTTTCGCAGCTTGCCTCAGGTTTTCCCTAGGTCTTCGATGGGAAATCGAAGTTCAGATTATGGAAGAAAAGGGGCCTCGTTCCTTATTTAGGGTTCCTTGGGTCAACGCCCCGACTGCACATCATGACTGCTGCTCTCTGCCATCCCCCCTTGCCCTCTCCTTCCCTCCCTCCCCCCCCATCTCTCCCCTCCCCCCTCCCTCCCTCCCCCTCCCCTCCCCTCCCCTCCACCACCTTACGTCATGACTGCTGCTCTCTGCGCTCCCCTCCCCTCCTCCCCTCCCCCCCTCCCCGCGGGCAGCGGCCGCGCGCCGCGCGGCGGCCCTCCCGGGGGCGCCGCATGGGCCCTCCCGGCGGCCCTGCGGGCAGACGCCCCGCCGAGGCGGGGGGGGCCCGAGGGCGCGGGGCGGGGGTGGTGCGGGGGCCACGGGGGCACTGCTGCTGCTGCTGCTACTACTACGACGGCTACTACGGCTACTGCTACAACTGCTACTACTGCGACTACGGCTACTACTACTACTACTACTACTACTACTACTACTACTACTACTACTACTACGACTACTACTACTACTACTACTACTACTACTACTACTACTACTACTACGACTACGACTACTACTACCACTACCTACTACCACTACCACTACCACTACCGCTACCGCTACCACTACCACTACTACTACTACTACTACTACTACTACTACTACTACTACTACTACTACTACTACTACTACTACTACTACTACTACTACTACTATACTACTACTACTACTACTACTATACTACTACGACTACTACTACTACTACTACTACTACTACTACTACTACTACTACTACTACTACTACTACTACTACTACTACTACTACTACTACTACTACTACTACTACTACTACTACTACTACTACTACTACTACTACTACTACTACTACTACTACTACTACTACTACTACTACTACTACTACTACTACTACTACTACTACTACTACTACTACTACTACTACTACTACTACTACTACTACTACTACTACTACTACTGCTGCTGCTGCTGCTGCTGCTGCTGCTACTACTACTACTATTACTACTAGACGATAGCCGACGACAGCCACCCCCGGCGGCCCCTACCATCTGCTATCGTCTGCTATCGTCTGCTGCAGACGGTAGCAGACGACAGCCACCCCTGGCGACCCCTATCAGATCCTATCGTTTGCTATGGTCCGCAATCGTCTGCACCGGTTCTTGGCGGCCCCCAGCTGGACCTATCGTCTGCTATCGTCTGCAATCGTCTGCAGCGGTTCCTGGCGGCCGCTAGCTGGTCCTATCGTCTGCTATCGTCTGCTGCAGACGGTGGCAGACGATTGCCACCAGTGGCCCGAATGCGTTTATCGGCCCCTGCAGTCGATGCCCATCCAGCAACGATGCCCAGGCGAATTGTCTTGATCAGGGAGAGGATGGGGAGGGGAGCGAGGAGGGGGAAAGAGGATCAGGAGAAGGAGGAAAACGAGGGGGAGGAGGAGAGCGAACGGAATTGGGCAGCGGGAGGAGGATGAGGAGTACGAGAATGAGAGGGGGGAAGGAGAAGTGGAGTGTGAGTGTATATGGGTGTGCGCCTGAGCGTGAGTGTGTATGAGCTTAAGCGTATAGGGATGTGAGTGGTCTGTTTGTGAATGGGTCTGTGTGCGTCGATGCACATCCAGCAACGATGCCCAAGCGAATGATCTTGATCAGGGAGAGAATGGGGAGGGGAGCGAGGAGGGGCAAAGAGGATGAGGAGGAGGAAAACGAGGGGGAGGAGGAGAGCGAACGGAATTGGGTAGCGGGAGGAGGATGAGGAGTACGAGAATGAGAGGGCGGAGGAGAAGTGGAGTGTGAGTGTATATGAGTGCGCGCCTGAGTGTGACTGTTTATGAGCTTAAGCTTCTAGGAGTGTGAGTGGTCTGTGTGTGAATAGGTTTGTGTGCTATTGAGTTTGATGGTGCTTGAGTCTGGGTGTGAGTGAGTCTGGGTGCGGATGAGTCTGAGTATGAGATATGAGTGAGTGCGAGTGTGGGGGAGTCTAAGCGTGAGTGCAGGTCGGGCCTTGAATCTGGAGTTTGAGTGCGTCCCGGACCGAGTTCCAGCGGTCCCAGGGCCCGAAAACAGCTTCCATATGGCCTCACCGGACTCGCCGGACTCATTGGGCTCACCGGACCCACCGGCGCCAGCGGAGGAGGCACCGGACTCACAGGACCCGCCGGATGCACCGGACTCGCCGGACTCCCCGGACTCCCTGGACCCGCCGGCCTCACCAGACTCGCCGGACCCACCGGACCCACCGGATCCGCCAGCAGCGCCGGATCCGGCCGGGCCCACCGGACTGGAGCAGCAGGGTGCACCATCTTCGGAAGAAGATCAGTCACGCGCAGAGGGGGGCGGGGGGAGGGGCGAGGGCTTCTTAGAAGCACCCCTGCTCTTAGAAGGCGCGGGCCTCATCTACAGATGTGAGGCCAGCGCCTTCTAAGAAGCAGCCTCCTTCTAAGAAGCCTTCCCCCCTCCCTCCACCCCCCTCTGCGCGCCGCCAAGAAGAGGCCGAGGAGACACAGATCAGCAACTGGACCCTGGACGGGTTGGGATACTGCCCGGCCGGCGGGTCCGAGGAGGCAGGCGGCCTCCCCGTGTGAAGCTTGCGCGGTGTTCCACCGCCTTCGGCCTCAAAGTCTCTGCTTTCGCCTTGCTCTCTCTCACTCTCGCTCGGGCATGGGCGCTCTCGTCCCTGGCCGCGTCGGGCAAGCTGCGGCCGTGGAACATGAGTGTTTCCATCCTCAGCGAAACACGCGCAGATGAGGAGGAGGAGGAGGGGGGGAGGGAGGAGGGAGGAGGGAGGGAGGAGCACGCTGCGGCCGTGGAAGATAGAGCTTCCATCATCAGCGAAGCACGCGCAGATTAATTAGGAAGAGGGGTGGGGCAGGAGGAGGGAGGGAGGAGGAGCACGAGGGGGGAGGGCGGGGCGGATCATCAGGAAGAGCAGCAACAGAGGAGGAGGCGGAGAAGGAGGAGGAGGAGGAGGGAGAGAGGAGGAGGGGAGGAGAGGTGAGGAGGGGAGAGGAGGAGGAGGGAGGAGGAGGAGAGAGAGGAGGAGGGGGAGGAGGAGGAGGAGGAGGAGGAGGAGGAGGAGGAGGAGGAGGAGGGGGAGGAGGACGGGGAGGGTGCCCGAGGAACTTGAGAACGCCCACGCTGGAGTCGGTCCCCTGTCGCCTTGGGTGCGTTTCGGGGTGGCGTCGGAGCGGTCTGGAAGCGCTTGGGGCCTGCCCTGGGAGCCTGTCGGGGGCCTCTGGGGGAGTTTGGAGGCGCTCGTGAGTCTTGGAAGTATCCACAGTCCCTCTGCATTGGCCCTGGGTCTGCTTTCTCTCTTGGGGGCCTCCTGGGCGTCACCTGAGGATACATCATGGCAGTGTTCTGTGGAGGGCGCTTTGGGGTCAGCGGCGACAGTCTGGACGCGCAAATTTGCCAAGCGTTGGAATGACAGAGGGCCCCGCTGTCAGCATTGTGGGGCCGGCGAATTTGTTCAGTCAATGTAGGACAGGTTTCTTGCACGCCTGGTTTGGAGCACGGACTCGCGTGCTCTGAGAGGCGTCTGGTCCACAGCACCTGCAAGTTAGGATCCACCAGCAGTCGCTTCTCGACCGCAGCAGGGAGGCACTGGTGAGGGAGTGTGCCCCAGAGCAGCCCGTCCAAGGCGCACGTATTGCTGCGGCGCGCCAGGCCTCTTTTGTTGGCCATGATGCGTCGTCTTCCCCATGGTTCCGTCGCCGCCTCTGGGGGCGAACTGTTGCACTGATATTTGACTTCCTCATTTTTCCCCATTTCAGTTTTCCCCCACGGGGTTTTGATATCTTGTGACAGAAGCGGGTGGGTGCGTGGCCTCAGTCAAGAGGCGGAGCCCAGCGTTCTTCCGGCTGCCCCGCGTTCTTCGGGGTTGCCTTGAATTGCTCGGTGTTTCGGGTTGTCCCGTTGCTCGGTTGCCCGGCGTTTCTTGGAGTTTCCCAGGGTTGCCCAGGGTTGCCCAGGTGCCCGGACTTCCCTATTGCGCAATGCGGAGCAGTTCCAAGCAATGCCAAGCATCGATTCCAAGCAATGCCGAGCAATGCAAAGCGAATGTCAAGCAAT
>CAUYUJ010010713.1:105000-111920 GCA_963575745.1 Prorocentrum cordatum
GGGGTCGCTACCTCCCCCCCCCCTCCCGGCGGGGGAGGGGTCAAAGGGAAGGGGCTTCCCTTCGACTCAATTACGAGGTTGCTCAAGGTCGGCTTGGCTGGAGCCCAGGGGAAGAGAGTCAGGGGGGGCGTCGTACTGACCCTGGGGGGGGGTGGGTCGACACCCCCCCCCCCCCCCACCGCGGGGGAAGGGAGCATAGGGGGAAGGGGCTTCCCGTCGACTCAATTACGAGGTTGCTCAAGGGCCTTGGGCTGGGGAGCCCAGGGTTTGCGCAAGTCGGCTTGGCTGGAGCCCAGGGAAAGAGGCCAACCAGGGGGGGGCGATCGTTATCTGACCCTGGGGGGGGTCGCACCACCCCCCCCCCCCCCTCCCGCGGGGAGGGATCAAAGTGAAGGGCTTCCCTCCGACGCAATTACGAGGTTGCTCAAGGTCGGCTTGGCTGGAGCCCAGGGGAAGAGGTCTCCCAGGGAAAGGGAAGGACAGAGACGACGAGTACAAAGAATGACGGAGATGACGGCTCGAACGGAAAAGCCCCTCACACACGCCGACAGGGTCGGCGGATTTCTGAGGGGGAGGGTGGGGTTCACTCTGCTCGGGAGCTCCTGAACGAGGTGAACCCCACCCTCCCCCTCAGGAATCGTGGGGGGGTAGGGGTAGGGTTCGCATGTGGCCCCCTCAGCGAGCCCAGTACCGTCTGGCCCCGTCACCACTGTCAGACAGCACGATGCGGTGCGCACGCGTTGATCTGACTGGCGCGTTTCGTCAGACCCCCATGGGAGATAGCACGATGCGGGCCACGCTCGTGCGCCCCCCCCCGCGCGCGCATGTCGAAGTCATCCCCGGACCACTGGTTCGACCACTGGTTCCCCGAGGGCATGCCGAGACCGTCCTCCTCCTCCTCCTCCTCCTCCTCCTCCTCCTCCTCCTCCTCCCCCTCCTCCTCCTCCTCCTCCTCCTCCTCCTCCTCCTCCTCCTCCTCCTCCTCCTCCTCCTCCTCCTCCTCCTCCTCACCTTTCAAGACCCTTTCAATAAGGGCTCCGCAGCGCCCCACGGCGGGGCGCTGTAGCCCGCAGAGGCAGGGGCCACCGCCCCCCGCCTCTTCAGATGAAGTGCTCCATGTGGTAGCCGAACGCGACGAACTTGTCCCCCCCTCGGTGGCCGCCAGCCTCCTCCACCTGAGGAGGGCGGCACGCTCACCACCCGAGGGGGCGATGGCGATGAGGAAGCCGCTGTTCAGGTTGGTTACCTCCGTGAAGCCCTGCTGGTGCCCGATGCTTTGCTGGTGCCCGGTGCTCGGCTGGTTCCCGTTGGTGTGCTGCTGGTTCTCGGGGGTGTGCTGCTGGTTCCCGTAGGTGTGCTGCTGGTTCCCGTCGGCGCGGGGTTGAGGCTTGGCCGCCAGGCTGGTGTTGGGGCACGCCGTCGGAAACGCTCTCCTGGGGCGTGGTGTTTCTGGTGGCGTCGCCGTGGTCGGCTGGGCCATCAGGGTCATCGGGATCGATCTCGTCCTCTGGGGGGTCGGGCACGGCCTCGAGGATGAAGCGCACCTTCTTGGTCGTAGGGGTTGGTGTGGTGGCAGCCGTGGGAGTCCTCCTCGTGGGAGTAGTCCTGGGGCTGCTGGTCTTCCTTCTGCGTCCTCCTGCGTCCTCCTGCACGATCTTCTCCTCGTTCTCGCCGTCAGTTCGCACTTCGACGCCGGCCAGGATCGCCTCGATTCGGGCGGGGATGGGAGGCGAAGGCTCCATGGCGGCCTTGGAGGCGGCCATGGAGGCGAAGGCTGCGGCGTTGGGGCGAACGATTCCCGCCGCCTGGAGTGCTGCAGTGGCTGCGGCATGCCATTGGGGTGTCGTTCGGAGGTCGGGGGTCGTGGGGCCTCTTGGTCGTTGGGCGGGGTCGTCGGGGGAGGATCGTCGGGGGAGGGGCGTCGAAGGGCGTCGTAGGGTCGTCCAGGGGAGCCGCGTGTCGTGAGGCTTGGGGCGTCGAGGGGGGCGACCATCCTCCCCCTCCTCCTCCTCGTCCGCCTCCTCCTCCTCCTCTCCCCCCCCTCCTCCTCCTCCTCCTCCTCCTCCTCCTCCTCCTCGTCCTCCTCCTCCTCCTCCTCCTCCCCGCCTCCTCCTACCCCTCCTCCTCCTCCCTCCCCTTTCCTCCTCCTCCTCCTCCTCCTCTCCCCTCTCTCCTCCTCCTCCTCCTCTCCTCCTCCTCCTCCTCCTCCTCCTACACCCTCCCCTCCTCCCGACCTCCTCCATCCTCCCTCCTCCTCCTCCTCCTTCCTCCTCCTCCTCCTCCTCCTCCTCCTCCTCCTCCTCCTCCTCTCCTCCTCCTCCTCCTCCTCCTCCTCCCCTCCTCCTCCTCCTCCTCCTCCCCCTCCTCCGCCTCCCCTCCTCCTCTCCTCCCTCCTCCTTCTCCTCCTCCTCGGGTCGGTCCGTCGAGGTCCGTCGAGGTCGTGTGCCCATCGGCCGCCGCCCGCGGGCGGGCGCCTCGTGGGCGCCTCTCGGGCGCAGCGGGTGCGCTCCGGGAGGGTCGGCTGCGCTGCCCGGTGCGGTCTCGCCCGGGGGCTGATCTGCAGTCGGGGCCCTGAAGAAGGAACCCTCCTCCTCCTCCTCCTCCTCCTCCTCCTCCTCCTCCTCATCCTCCTCCTCCTCCTCCTCCTCCTCCTCCTCCTCACCCCTCCCTCCTCGTGCTTCTTCCTCCTCCCTCGCCTCCTCCTCCTCCTCCTCCTCCTCCTCCTCCTCCTCCTCCTCCTCCTCCTCCTCCTCTTGGATTCCGTAGCCATTTTGGCTCAAGATGACTTCCTGGGAGGTTGTTCAGCCTCCAGGCAGATCGGAAGCTGCTGCCGCAGCAAGTCTTTCAGCGTTTCGGCCTGGTCCGCCCCAGGTGAGGAGCTCGGCAGTCCAGTGCCGAGCCGCAGCGGCATGTTTCCTCAGCCTCGTGGCGGCGGCGGCGCTGGCGCTGGTGCAGCACGTGACGCAGTTCAGGGGACGAGTTGGCGTTGCGACCGCTGCCACTACAAGAACCTGGGCTGGCGCGCGAAGTGTCGGCAAGCGGGGTGCACGGGCTGCAGGCCGACCAATCGTGTACCTGCTCCTCGTTCTGGTCCTCCTCCAGCGCGTGGGGCGTGGGCGGACGGAGATGCAGACTCCCGCCCTTGGCACACGGTGGCCAACCCGAAGCGTGGAGGTGGCGGGGGCTCTGGGGCGCAGCCGCCCAAGCTCTCGCCCGAGGCCCGCGACCGCTTCATGGCCCTCAGTGACGACGACTTCGAGCTGCTGTCCGTCACGCTGGCCGCCAGCGACAAGCACAGCCTGCGCCAGTCGCGCTTCTTGCTGCAGCAGCAGTTGGGCGTGCTGTCCGACGTCAAGCTCGTCAAGTCTGCGCAGGTCGCAGCCGACGAGGCCTGCAAGCGGCTCCAGCAGGCCAAGGCGGACTACAACAAGAAGCAGAAGATGGCTACGGAGGCGCTGCAGGCAGCGTTCCAGCAGAAGGAGAAGGTCGCGCAGCTGCAGCTCGAGCTGGACGAGGCCGTCTCCAAGGCGAAGGCCGCGCTCGCCAACGGCGCCGAGCCCAAGCCAGCTGTTGGAGGAGCAGATCTCAGCGGCATCCTCGGCAACGTGGAGAAGCTCAGGACGCTCGTGGGAACCTCTTCGGAGAGCCAGGGCGTCCAGCTTCCAGAGTCCTTGCTGGGACCTCTCCAAGCGCTGCTGGCAGGTGCGTCCGCGCTTGCCACGCCACCTGAACCAGTCGCTGCTGGAGGAAGTGGAGAAGGAGCCGCACCTGCAGGCCGCGCTGCCGCCGCCGCTGGGGCCGGCGACGCTGCCGCCGAGAAGCCCGTGGGCGAGTCCGAAGACATGGACCTGGAGGGCGACCCCCTGGGCTTCGCGACGGGCGACACCTTCAAGGCCGCGGCTGAGGACTTCATCGGCACGGACGCGGAGAAGCGGAAGTTCGTCGAGGAGTTCCAGGCCCACCTGCAGCAACAGCACGACGCCGCGATGGAGGCCAAGCGGCGGAAGCTTTAGCCGCAGCAGCTCCTGGCGCTTCGTCACGTTGAATATGAATGCGTATTCGAACATCGACAAGTGCCTGGTCGAGGAGCTGACGAGCTGCGACGCAATTTTGTTCCAAGAGACGCGGCTGGGTGAAGCGCGCGCGGCGGACGCTGAAGGGGAGCTTCGCCGTCGAGGGCTTCGAGCATGTGGTGCTGCCGCGGTGCCATCGCTGGCTGGAGGGCTGGCAACTGGGGGGCTGCTCACCTGTGTGCGCAGCGAGCATGGCCTTGCCACCATGCTGGGCTCGCGGCCTTCTGTGCTTCAAGAAGGGCGCGTGCAAGTGCTCCATCACTCGGGGCTGCTGAGAGGCGGCATCGTGATGGCCAACATCTACCTGCAGTCAGGCGTCGGCGTCAACGCGTTCAACGCCCAGATGCTGCGCGACCTGGCCTGCAGGCTGCGCGAGTACGGTCGCCCATACGTGGTCGGGGGCGACTTCAACTGTACCAAGCAGGAGCTGGTCAAGTCAGGCGTGCTGCGGCTCTTCGATGCGGTCGTCGTCGACACGCTGGAGCCCACCTGCGCGCAGTCGAAGCGGACGATCGATATGTTCATCGTCTCGCGTGGGCTCAAGGTGACCAACATCAGCGTGGTCAGCGGGTCGCCCGTCTACCCGCACAAGCCTGTCATCCTGGAGCTGGAGGCGTGTCGCCAACGGCCGTGGGTTCGGGTCCTGCCAGTGCCCAAGCCCTTCCCTGTCCAGCGGCCTGCTGGATGTGCTCGCGTCGCCCACGGCGACCGCTGGGCCGAGATCGGCCACGAGCTGCAGAGCGTGCTTGCAGGCGCGCAGGAGTCGGAATGCCTGGACGTTCCCCGTGTGACCTCACCGCCGCCTGTTGCGGGGCCTGCGAGCGAGGGAAGGTCGTGCCACTTGGAGGAGCGTGTGCGGGATCAGGTCAAGGGTAGCACCGACGTCAAGGGTAACCTCACCGCCGCGTGGCAGAGGTTCCTCGACGCAGCCGAGGACGAGTGGATCGACATCTACCAGGTCGAGGAGGACAGGGTCAAGCACAAGGGGCGAGCTCGCCCCGTGGAGCCGCGCTGGCTTCGGAGGCTGCCCGTGAGTGGCGCGCGCTGGCCGCGGGTCTCGGCTGAGGCGACATGGATGCACCGTGCAGCCAGCCTGCTGCGGGACATCGCCGACGTGGAGCAGCCCAACGCGCGTCTCGACGCTCTTCGAGGTGCGCGTAGGCTGCTAGACAGAGCCCCAGCCACAGTGAAGGCGACACCTGATGATGGCGAGGTTCTGTCCTGCCCTCAGGTGTTGCCCCAAGCTGTAGCATGGTGGTCGCTGCTCAGCAACTTGCGCTTGGCGGCGCTGGCCCCCGCTGAGCTGCTGCAGCTGCACGCTGGGGCGCAAACCGTGGCGCTCGACATGGCTGAGAAGGACATGGCCCAGCGCACCGTCCAGTTCCAGCACTGGGTCGAGAAGCAGGCCGAAGGCGGTGGAGGTGGTCTCCATGCGGTGTCCCGCCTGCCCGTCGGGTTCGACTCCAGCCCGTGCGGCGACGCCGAGGACGACAAGGACGCCGACGACCACCAGCAGCTGTTCGAGCCCATGGACCTGGGGCAGCAGGTCACGGCGCTGGAGGTCGAGTGGAGCCGCTGGTGGAGGACTACCTGCGAGCAAGCGCGGCTGCAGTGGCCAGCCGACCTCGGCGAGAGGCCGCCCAGGCCCACGGTCCCCGAGCTCCGCAAGGTGCTGCGCTCGTTCAAGGGCAGCACGGGCATGTCCTTCTGCTCCGTTCGGCCGCGGCAGCTGGACGAGCTGTGCGACGAAGCGCTGGAGGTGCTGATCGACATCCTGGTGGCCGTCGAGCGCGACGCAGCCTGGCCGCTCATGACGACCAAGATCGGCTTCATCCAGAAGCGGCTCGGCGGCGTCAGGCCCATCGCCGTCATCATGGTGCTGGCGAGGGTGCAGGCGCGGCTGCGCCGAGGCGTCGCGCGCAAGTGGGAGCATCACAACGACCGCCCCTACTGGTGGGCAGCTGCTGGCCGCAGCTGCGAGCGTGCGGTGTGGCACCAGGCCGCGATCGGCGAGTGGGCCACGCAGCGCGGTGCCGACTGCGGGGACGCCGAGTCGTGGGTGGCCGTAGCGGTGCTGCTCGACCTGCTCAAGGCGTTCGAGCAGGTGCGCCACCACTGGCTGCTGGACGCCGCCGTCGCCACGGGGTTTCCCCTCTGGCAGCTCAAGCTGACGCTGGAGCTCTACTGCGCGCCGCGGGTCCTCTGCATGGGCAGCGCGGCCTCGAGCGTGATCGAGGCCAGGCAGTCGATCCTCCCAGGCGATGGCTTCGCGACGGCGCTGCTGAAGCTTATTCTGATCGGGCCGCTGGATCGCCTGGTCATACAGCACCCGACAGTTTCTCTGGCCGTCGTCGTGGACGATCTCATGCTGCACCGAGTTGGCGGGCTCGTGCGCGTGACCAAGGAGGTGGCAGAAGCAGCGTTCAAGCTCAAGATGCTGCTGCTGGACGTCGACCTCAACGTGGCGGTCAAGAAGTCGAGGGCGCTCTCCAACCTCCCAGCAGGCCGGCGCGCCCTGGCCGCTCGGCTGCGCCGTCCCCTCGGCGTGCTCTCCGTCAAGGGCGAGCGCAACCTGGGCGTCGACTTCGCCTGCGGCAGGCGTATCGTGCGCAAGGTGCGGCAGGAGAAGCTGGTTCAAGCAGGGCTACGCCAGCGCCGCGTGGCCATCCTGAAGACTGGGGCTGGGCGCAAGAAGGCCGTGCGCAAGGTGGCCCGTGCTGGGATCGAGCCCAGCGTGACCTACGGCGTCGCGGTCACGGGCTGCGCCACCATGGAGCTGGACACGCTGCGCACGGCGACGTTCAAGGCAGTGGCGCCCAGCGTGGACGGGCGCTCGCGCACGCTGAC
>CAUYUJ010010713.1:112020-162095 GCA_963575745.1 Prorocentrum cordatum
AGGAGGCGGAGGAGGAGGAGACGGAGACGGAGGCGGAGGATGAGACGGAGACGGAGACGGAGACGGAGGCGGAGGAGGAGGAGGAGGAGGAGGAGGAGGAGGAGGAGGAGGAGGAGGAGGAGGAGGAGAACGAGGAGGAGGAGGAGGAGGAGGAGGAGGAGGAGATCCGCCTGGTCGAGTAACTGTGCGCACGGACGCGCAGCGCATCGCCGGATCCCACAGCGGCCCCTTGCCGAGCCCGCGGCCCCCTCGCCGAGCGCGCGGGCCTCGGGCCCGGGGCCGGGCGGCCCCCCGAGGCCGAAGCCGAGGTCGAGGCCGGCCAGGTCGGCACGTTGAGCCCTGGGGACGGGGGGACCACGCAGGCGGGGGTCCACGCAGGCGGGGGTCCACGCAGGCGGGGGGTCCACGCAGGCTGGGGGGTCCACGCAGGCGGGATACATTCACACATTCACGCATTCCCGCATTCACACATTCCCACATTCGCGCATTCCCGCATTCACACATTCCCACATTCGCGCATTCACGCATTCACACACTCACACACTCAGACCCGAGCCTCCTTCCAAGAAGCCTGCCCCCCACCCCCCTCCTCCCCCTCTGCGCGTGGCCGAACTCTGTGAAGGGGCATTTGCACACACAAATTAATAGACACAAATGATAGGATTCCCCATCTTTTCCCATATGTTCTGGATGTTTGTCTTCCCCCCCACTTCCCACATTTTCCAATATTTTCTTGGGAATCGACGATTACTTGTGTTTGTGTGTTGTGTTCCCCAGTATAGTTATTATGTGCCTGTCCGACCCCTCGGCGCGTGGCCAAAGAGCGCCGGATCTCAGAGGAGGGAACGGTGCCCATACCGCTACCCTTCCTGTCGTCTTCCCTTTTTCGCAACCGCTGCATTCGCTGTGAAATCCTGGTCAGAACGCACTCCGGGAGCACCCCTCCCGCGCTTCGTGGCCCCATGGGGAGCTCCACCGAAGGGCAGGGAGGGAGCGGTCGCATGCGGGCGTCACTCCCGTGTCGGCACAACCCTCACGCGTCTCGTGGCCCTATCGGCTTGCAGCTTGTCTCTCTGGTCCATCTTTGGCCACTTTCGATGGCCCGTCGCGCTCGAAGAATCTTCGACAGTGGCGTCCAACCACTTGGTTTGCATCCTCCCTGCGCATCCTTACTATCGGTGTTTGACTGTCGGGGGTGGCCTTTTTTGTTTTGCTCCTCGAGCGCGTAACGGTCTTCACCCCGGCCAAGTCGCGGATGCAGCTTTTGGGGGTTCCAATTCTGTTGTTGCCCTGGTCCGAAATCCAGCTTGATTCCGCTGAATCGTTTTTTTTTAATCCCGGTTCATCCGATGAAACACAGCTTCATCCGTCGCCTAATTTTCAGGAGGGGAAGAAACACACAGACACAATTAATCGGCGATTCCCAGAAAATATAAAAAATATGGGAAGTGGGGGGAAGGCAAAAACCCAGAAAATATGGGAAAATATGGGGGATACTTTTATTTGTGTGTATTTTTTTGTGTGTCCCAGTTCCCCTTCAAATCTGGCGCAGTAGCCCCCCAATGGGGCCGAATCCTCCACAGCCCTTCCAGCAGATGCCTTCCATGAGCCAAGCCTCTCCCTTCCTCGCGGCGAGCCCCCCCCCAATGGGGCCCAATCCTCCTTGACCCTCCCGACGGAGGAGGAGGAGGAGGGGGATGAGAAGGAGGAGGAGGAGGAGGAGGAGGGGGAGGAGGAGGAGGAGGAGGAGGAGAACGAGGAGGAGGAGGAGGAGGAGGAGGAGGAGGAGCAGTTGCCTCCTGAGCCAAGCCCCGCTCCGCCCCCTCTCTCCCGGCGGCGGTGGCGACCGCCCGTGGGGCAGATTGCGGGGGGGCCCAGACGCCCCGCCCCCCCCCACGTGCCAGTGTTCACGCGCCTGCTGCTACGTCGATCGCAGCGCAACCCCCGCCCCGACGTGCCCCTCCCCGCCCACGCGCGACCGTTACCCAGGGTTTCAAGCCCCCCCCCCACTCTCCCCTGGGTTAAGAGTGCGAGCCGAGGGAATCGGCAACGGCAACCTGAATTTCTCGGGGGGGAGACTCAAAGGGGGGACGAGCTTCGAGGATCGAGGGTCGAGGTTCGCATCCCACAGGTTGCTGAGCGTCCTGGGGGCGCCCTCGTGTCCACGGCTAGGTTCACCTCGAAACTCTGGTCGGCACGCACTCCAGGAGTGGTCCACGGGTAGATGTTTGACCCCTCGACGCCAGGTTCCAGGTTAGAGGTGTTCGGACATAATCGTCGGTTCTCGGCGGTTTTCTGGCGTCGGGATGCGTTTCAGCGGCTGCGCCTCGCCGAGTGCGTTCTGGGGTGCTGGGATCGTCCCAACCACGTGCCGGAGATCCGCGTTATGGCCCGAAAACCAGACGACGAGGATGTTAGGGGGGGGCTCAGACGGGGACGCATCTGCCCTGAATCGCCCATTGACCGCCGAAAGGAAACATATAGCCCCGCCCCGCCCAGGAGCGCGTGGATTCGCCATCGGGGGCCTGAATATTGGCGATGTATCGCCGATTCTGGGTTGACGCTTCCCCCCCATGAGCTGGTACCCCTCACAATGGGGACGAAGGCGGACAAACACTGCCTGCCCATCTTCAGCAGGGCTCGGGCTTGCTGGCGGTGCCGCCGCAGGCGGTGCCCATTCGAGAGAAGCCCGCCTGGCCAGCAGCGGCCCTTGCCGGTTTTTGGACAGCATGTGCGTTGGGCATCGATCGCACCCCCCTAGGGTATCCGAGGGATTCCTGGGGATTCTCCCTAGAGAATCCTCCGGGATTCCTGAGGAATTCCTCGGGTTTCCTTGAGATTCCATAGGGATTCCTTCGGATCCGGTCCGGGGCCCCGCGCCCGGTCCGGTCCGGAAGGAACCCTTTGGGAATCTCAAGGGCAAATTTTTTCCCGAACCCATTTGGGGCGTCCAAAACATAGACAACGCACCACGGAGCCATTGCCAGTCCAGTTCCGCTCTGTGCAGACGCGTGGTGTGGCCAGCCAGTTCAGGCACACATCTATAGATACATACATATGAAAGAGCGTGTTCTACCGCTGCTGGCGGAAAACCGGGGGGGGTCACTACCGGTTCGAACCCCTCCCCCCCCCCCCCTCCGGAAAACCGGGGGGGGTCACTACCGGTTTCGACCCCCCCCCCCCCCCCAGCTCATCATGAAAAGGGAGGGGGGGTCACTACCGGTTCGAACCCCCCCCCTCCCCCCCCCTCGAAAACCGAGTGGGGGTGCGGACAGTGGTGGGGACGGTGTTGGTGGGGACAGTGGTGAGGGGACAGCGGGACAGTGGTGGGGACAGTGGGGGGACAGTGGGACAGTGGTGGGGACGGTGTTGGTGGGGACAGTGGTGAGGGGATAGCGGGACAGTGGTGGGGACAGTGGAACAGTGGGACAGCGGTGGGGACGGTAGTGGTGGGGACAGTGGTGGGGACAATGGTGGGAACAGGGGGGGACAGTGGACAGTGGTGGTGACGGTGGTGGTGGGGACAGTGGTGTGGGGACAATGGGAATGAGGTGGAAACAGTGGGACAGTGGAGGGTACAATGGTGGTGGCGACAGTGGTGAAGGCGGTGGCGAGGACGGCGGTGGGACAATGGGACAGAGGTACAGTGGGGACAGTGGTGGGGACAGTGGGGACAGTGGTGGGAACAGTGGGACAGCTCAGTGGGACAGCGGAGGAGTCAGTGGGACAGTGGAGACAGTGGGGATAGTCGGGCAGTGGTTGGTTTTTTTTTTTTTTTTTTTTTTTTTTTTTTTTTTGAGGGCCGTTGGAGAAGTTGGGGAGAGTGGAAACCGTCGGTGGACAGTTATCGCAGCCTCCTGGGGAAAGCGGGGACAGTGCGAACAGTGGTGGGGGCACTGGAGGGGGACAGTAGGGGCGGTGTTGAAGCAGTGGGACAGGTGGTGCGGCCGGTGAGGACAGTGGTGCTGGCGGGGGGAGTAGGGGGGGGGGGGGGTTCGAACGGTAGTGACCCCCTCCGTTTTCGGATCGGAGGGGGGGGGGGGGAGGGGTTTCGCTAGAACGTAACTGGTAGTGACCCCCCCGGTTTCGAGCGGGAATGGGGGGGGGGGAGGGGTTAGGGGGGGGGGGTTTTGCCGGGGGAGAGGGGGGGAGGGTTCCAGCAGAGGGGGGGGGGATTTTCGGAGGGGGGGGGGGCGACCCCCGGGTTCCGGAGGAAAAAGTTGGCAATTTGCCCCAGTAAAGCGGCGGTGGATCACGCTCTCTCATACATATTCATATATGTATGTATGTATACATACATATATATATATATATATATATATAGCTGTCCAGGTCTCCTCTTCTGTCTTCCTCCCTTCTCGAGGGGGAACGTGAGGGGGGGACCTGCTCATTGGGGGGACATCGAGCTAGAATCGGCGATACATTGCCGATAGATCGGCGATAGGCCGCCTCCACCGAGGAAAGATGACCCGCTCAGGGGGGGAACATCGAGCTAGCATCGGCGATACATCGTCGATAGATCCGCGATGTGCTGCCTCCGGAAAGATGACTCTGATCTCGGCGATGGTGGCAAGATTCGGGCATTTTGGGCGGCCCAGGGAGAGTGCCACCAGCACCAAAATCCAGCATCACCGTCCACCAGTTGAGGCAACCATCCCGATTAAGATGCGATATCTGGGAGGTCAACAGCATCATCGGCGCTGGTAGATCCGTGGTCGGCAACTGGCATCATCCCGCTTTATCCCGGGCTAATATCAGGCTCGATCCTGCCTAATTTGGCCGAGTCCGGCTTTTCGGGTGTTGCCAGAAGTGCCCCTGGCTCGAGGTGCCCCAAGGATTCCCAGGGAGGCCTCCACGGCCTCCAGAGCACCCGTCACGAGGCCCACGAGGTGTCCCCGGGATTCCCAGGGAGGCCTCCCCAGGGCCTCCAGAGCACCCGTCACGAGGGCCCAGACGGCCCCAAGGCCTCCAGAAGGGAGCTAGAGGCTGTGGGCACCTTGGGCCCAGCGCGTTCCACGACTCGCAAAGTGCCTACTCGCAAACGTCCGAAAAACAAAAAGCAAATGTCTGTTTCGATAACATGTCTCATGGATCCGCCGCGGCGGATCCGGACTACTTGCGCACAGTTGTTCTGCGAGTAGTGGAGTTCGACTGTCTATCTGAGTCGTTCCCAAAATTGCCTTCCCTTCGAGGATCAAAGGAGATGCCATCTCTTCCTCTGCGCAGGTCGGCGGAAGGTCGGCGAGAGTAAAACGAGGCCGCCTCCGCCGGCGGAAGGGCGGCGGAAGGTGGCGGAAGCAAGACATGCGCCTCCAAGAGATGACAACATTTGTTGGCTCAGGGCTTCCGGAATCTGCCACCTACAGCAACACCCTTGGCTTGATTTAGGGCGGATTTAGGTTGAGTCGGTTGTGTGTTTTTGTGTTTTGATGCCGACGACGATTGTAATGATGGTGGTTATCAAATCGTAGTGCTGATGGTGGTGGCGATGGTGATGGTGATGATGGTGGTGCTCATCACATCCAGAATCACCATCATCACCATCACCACCATCACCATCACAACCGCCCTCACCATACCATCATCACCATCCCCATCATCATCATCATCATCATCATCATCATCATCATCATCATCATCATCATCATCATCATCATCATTATTATCATCATCATCATCACCACCACCATCCATACCATCAGCATCGCCATCACCATCACCATCGTCACCATTGTGGTCGGTAGGACTTGGCTCAAAATAATGTCGTCGTCCGCTGGGGCGGTTTCCCTGAGCCCTCCAGCCTCGTCCTCTCCTTTGATTTCCCCGAGCCCTGCGGCCTCGTCCTCTCCTTTGATTTCCCCGAGCCATGCTTCCCCGAGCCCTGCTTCTTCTTCGAGCCGTGCGGCCTCGTCGAGAGCGGCCCCGTCGAGCGGCCCCGTCGAGCCGCGCGGCCTCGGCGGCCTCGTCGAGGGCAGCTTCGCCAAGCCGTGGCAGCTGCAACAGTTCGGACGCCGATGCTGACGTAGGGTCCGACGCCGACGGCGCCGACGGAGTTGCCGACGCAGCGGGCTCCGAAGAGGCCGACCACACCCCCCCCCCCCCAACCAGGCCCACCATCCGCCCCCGAAAGAGGGGGGGGGTTTGCCCCTCCACCCCCCCGCATTCCCCCGCCGACCCCACCCCCCCCTCTTTCCCGGCCGACCTTCCGTTCCCCACACCTCCACCCCCCCCAGAACGCCTCCTCCCCGATCGAGACCCCGAAAAAAACTCCCCACCCCCGACCCCCCCCGGCGGTCGCCGAACAAACCCATCGCAAGAGAGGAACATCTGGCTCCAAACAGCGGCTCCGACAGCGGCTCCGAAGAGGACAGCGGCTCCAGCAGCGAGGCAGCCGCGGCTGCAAGAGCGAAGGCGAAGTCCGCCCCGAGCAAAGTAGTCGAGAAGTTCCCGCCTTCGTTGTCCATGACCCTGGAGGAGCACGTCGCCAGCCACGACTACCCAAAGCACGTCTCCACCTGCGGCGCTTGCAACTTTTGGAAGAACAAGGATAAGTGGAACGCCTCGATGTCTGCGACGAATCCAGTAACGCCGAAGAGTGAAATTTGGATAGGCTGCGTAGGTGGTAGATTTGCAGTCTGCTTGTTCTGCTCGGCTTTCAAGGGCGCTTGCTGCCATTCCACCATTGGCCAGGGGTCCGCGAGTTT
The DNA here is from genome assembly GCA_963575745.1 of Prorocentrum cordatum. Classification (NCBI taxonomy): domain Eukaryota; class Dinophyceae; order Prorocentrales; family Prorocentraceae; genus Prorocentrum; species Prorocentrum cordatum. Next base: position 118,725 of record CAUYUJ010010713.1, read on the forward strand.
CCAGCGCAAGGGAAACCTCGTGCGCCATGCACAGTGCGAGGGGCGCCAGGCAGCAGAAGCGGCGTGGAAACGGCGGGTTCGAGCGGAAGGTGGTTCCCCACAACGGCTGCATCAGCTGCAGCAGCTGCAGCAGCCGTGGCGCCTGCGCCCGCCGTCGTCCGCAACGCCGACCAGCGCCCTGGCTGCCGCGCAGCGGTCGCCACCCGTGCAATGTTGGAGACAACCAGTTCCTTCAGTAGTTTCGACGTGTGGCGGGGTGCGTTCGTTGGGGGCGACTTCCAAATTTTGGAGTCTAGTCGGCAGCGCCGAAGGCTGGTGACCACCATGGCTCAGCACGAGAAGATCATCACGCAGAGGATCCTCAAACATGGTGCTATTTTTCGTTTGGCTGCGGACGGCCTCGACCGCGCGTGCCAGGTCGAAATCGGCGCCGTGCTGCGGTCGATCCCGAAGGCTTTGGACTTCCTCCCAAGCTACGGTCTCAAGGCAGGCTGGCTGGAACAGCTGGGCCCCAGAGGGCCCTGGATCGTGGATCGGGTGATGGGGATGCGGGAGTTCCCGCGGGGCATGGACTGCGACGGCAAGGCTTCCATGCTGGAGGAGTGCGTCCGTCGCGCGTGCCAGACGGCAGGCGGGGGGCTGGGCGGGGACTTGCACAGGCATGTGCGACAGGAGATTCGGGCATGGCGCAGCGATGGGGCGGATCTAAGTGTACCCCTGGCTGCAACAGCTACGTTCCCTGGGCTGGCGTTTCACGCGTGGGGCGAGTCTCACTCGCCCCAGAAGGTTCTGGCCAATTCGATGAAAGGGGGCAGCGGAACGACGACCGCGGACGAGCTGCTGGTAGCGGGTAAGAAGCCGCCAAGTCTGGCCAAGTTCCTGACTACCTCCACGGTGTACCGCAACACGCTCGGGGAGCAGCAGCTGGTGGAAGACGGCGGGAGCGGCCGGATCTCAAGGCTGCCGCCTCTACCGCCGACCCCAATTGAGCTGTTATTCGTTAGTTGTCGGGGTGCTTTTCCGAGCACGTCGGAAAGGGTTCAGATGAGTCTCCAGATTCTCTGTTGCATCTCGGATTCCTTTTGGTAGCAGTTTTGGAGCCTCGTGGGGTCGCTGTTGGGTTTCTTGGGGGGTTCTTGCAGCCTTCTGGGGCCTCTTGGGTGCCTCTTGTCTTGGGGCCTCCTGGTATTTGTTTTGGCCGTCTTGGGCCATTCGTGGGATTTTTGTAGGGCAGTCGGAACTCTCTTGGAACGCACTCAGGTCCTTCTTGCAGCATTCATGGGGCTCTCTTGGAACCGTCTTGGGCCTCCAAGGTAGAGCATATGAAGCAACCCTTTCACATGTGTTTTTCTGAATGCCTTTTGCCAGTCTGTTGCGGCCCGCTTGGGCCCGACGCGGACCTCTCTGAGGGCTCTTTTGGGGCCTTGTTGGGGCCCTCATGGGCCCTCGAAGTGGAGCATCTGAAACGGCCGATTCAGTTGCTCCACTTTGGTTGGCTTTGGGAACGTCGTGGGCCACCCGAGGGCTTACCATGGGACCATTGAGGCATTCTTGGGACGCCCCCAGAGCCCTCTCAAGGCCCTCATTGGTCTCTCTTGAGGCCGCCCGCCACTGGATCCCCAGAGCATGTGAAAGAGCCCTTTAAACGCTCCATTTTGAAGGCTTCCAGCTGGCCTGTTGTGGCACGCTTGGGCTCAACCCGGACCTCTCTAAGGGCAATGCTGGGTTTTCTTAGGGCCCTCATGGTCCCTCCAAGTACAGCGTCCGAAACTGCTGCTCTGACCCTCCACGATGGTGAGCTTCGTCGCCGCGTTGGTTCCCCAGTGCTTGTCGCGCCTTCTCTGGGCGCCCTGCGACCTCTTGAGCAAGCGGCAGTTGGAAGTGAACCTTTTGGAGTAACGCGTGGCGGAAGCTGGCTTTGGAAGTCATGCGCTGCTGCATGAAACAATATGCGCCTAACTAGCTCGCGTGCCAAAGGCAGTGGCGCATTGGAGCCATCACGGTGCGGAACTGAAACAATGAACTCAGCGCGCGGCCAGCAAAAACATTGAAATCCACATTTGTCGGACGCGGGCAATATGCCCCGGCTCGGGGTCCGTGATGGGGGATGGCCCCATGCTCAGCCGTAGCCATTACCTCTCGAGACGCCTTGCTGTCTTCTTCGCGTGACCACAATGCCGCCGAAAGCGTGCCGTAAGGGATTGGCGGTCGGAAAGCATAGGGCAAAGCCAAGGCCAAGGCCAAGGCCAGGCGGCGAACACACCGAACAAGGCCAAACCCAAGATCGCTGTCGTCACCGAGCCCGTAGTCGAAAGCGAGCCTGGCAGCGCAGAGAAGGTTGACTCCAGAGCCTGGAGCATGCAGAAAGACATCGAGCGGCTCATTAATGATACATTGTCCTTCATCGGTCCTCTTGACATCAAGAACCGTCGTAGCACAAAGGAGGGCTTGACGGTCAAGCAATATTTGCAAGTGGCGCTGGAGGATAACGCGTTGAAGGCTGGCCGCAATGGCAAGCGGCAGTACTTGACAGAGGAGTTTGGGACCGAGATTTTCAAGTAGTCCAAATTCAAGAGGCTGGTTTCCATGGAATTCGCTCCCCTGATCAATCTAATATCTCCTTGGACAACAGTTATTGGGAAGCGATGGGCGTGGCCAACTCCTAGAACCCTAGGGTTCAGAGCGTGGAGCCTTGGTGCGATGTCGTGAACAATTTGAAGGACATCGACGAGGACAGCTTGATTGCCTTGCTTCATGCGTCCACCAACTCCCGAGTGGTCACGATGAAGATGCCCCGCAATATGCAGCTCTCCCGAGCGGGCATGTGTGGCCGGTTGCAAGTGCCCACCCGTTTCCCTGCAGTTTGGCAGGTTGTTTGTGGCAAGCTCGACTCTGTCTTGATTTGGCATTGGCAACAAAAGGCGAGCCAAGACATGTTCATCGATCAGAGAATCTGGGCACAGACCCACCACCACGCGGTGAAGGCCTTCATTGCGGAGGCCGATTTCGACAAGTCCCACGATTGCGCTGACGCGGAAGAGCACTGCCCAGGGCCAGCCTTGCATAGGGCACTCCAGTCGAGCTTGGGCCAGGCCATGTTCTACGACGAGGCGAAGCAGCTCCAGATCAACGCCTTCATTGAGCGATGCCACCAGCGCGCTGGTGACCTCGTCCATTCGGGCTTCACCGACGAGAACATTGAGGGCTACCGCGCAGCAGCGGACGTGGATATCGCGGAATTGGTGAGGAGCGGCCACAAGATGTACAGGCGCGGCAAGGCAGAGGAACGCATTATACTTCTCTTGAATGCGCCAGTGGAGGTGTACCCGCGCTCGCTGAACGACATCAAGGGCTGGATTATCCGTGCCCTTGCTTGCTCACTTGCCGTCTCGAATAGCCAGTTACCGCGGCTCCCGTGGGAGCGCGTCTCGTGGGGAGACGAGGCGCTGCCGCAGTTAGGGGCTACCGAGAAGGTGCCCGACAATTTGATCTTCCATGCTCGCAATTCCAGAGACTTGATGGGGCGCATTGCTGGAGAGTGGGGCCCTGGCCGGACTTTGGCAAAGATGCAGGAGGACATGAACAACCAAAAGGACATCTAGGAGACAGAACGGGTTGCGTGCTTAGATGTCGCATTCGTTGTGCACAAGGTCCACGGAGTCGCCGACGCTTGGGGGCAGGGGCAGGTCATCCAGGCCCTGGCGTCGACGGCGTCTCCGATCGGGGCTGCTTCTGCTGAGGACGTGCTCAAGTGCTTGAAGGAGGTGAGAAAGCTGAGGGGTGATCGTCGCTTCTCGTGCCTCCCGAGCGGCGTCTCCGATGACATCCACGCGATCGAGTCCCTGATATCTGCCATGATGGACGGAATCGCTTCGGGGGCCAGATTGACGACGTCGGGCACCACCATGGACACCATGGCATCGCGTTTGAAGTGCAGCGTGCCAGCGCCCAAGAAGAAGGACAAGCTCAACTCTGTCAAGACGACGCTCGTGGGTTCCGAAGCTGCCAAACACATCTTCAAGCGGGTGGAGGACGAGAGCCCCGAGAAGCGCCAGGAGTCCTGATTTAGCTATGCTCCGCAACTTCAGCTGGTTGCTCGGGCCCCACTTGCGCGATAAAACAAACGTGTATCGGTGTGGTGATCCGGCAGGCCCGAGCTTCCGTCGTCGCCGTTGGCATGATCAAAGACGGTCCCGCCGCTGACGCGTCGGGGTTCTTCGCTGCGTCGAGCGGCAGCGCTGGCCGCCCGAAAGGGGCGGCCTCTGCGATCGCAGCGAAGAGTAGCCTGCCGGCGGGGCCGCCGGCCAAGAAGGCCAAGACGAGCGATGAGCGAGGGCCGCCATGAGGGAGAATATGATGAATATGTGCATGGGCGTGGCGTGAGGTCAGCCTCTTCGACGTGGAGCCGCGCCTGCCTCGTCTGGCGCCCGCGCTGGGGCAGCCAGTCCACGGGGTCGGACTGCGCCCGCTGCGATGCGAGACAGCGAACGCCTGCCAGGCGGTTGCGCAGGGGCTTCTCGAGCCTGGAGCTTAGCGCGAGACGGATGTCTGGATCGCGCGCCCGTTGCGCATCGGGCAGCAACGCGCGTTGGAGGGATCGCGGCCAATCGCGGCCCCCCCGCCCGCGGGCGCCCCTCGAGGGCGGCCGCGTGCGCGCCGCGCCACTGCCAACAGCAATGGCATCATCATCGCGATCGTCATCGCATCGTTACCGTCGCTTCTTCGTCGTCGCACACGTCTTCGCCGCCGAGCGCCCGCGGGGAGAGGCGCTTCGGAGCGCGAGCTGGGACAACATACAGTACTCGCAGAGGGCAGATCGCAAACCGACAATAAGTCGGTAAATCGGAGAAGCGCCAGGACCAGCAGCAAACTATCGGACAAAAACACGGCTTGCCATCTCGGGCCATGCAAGCATTAAACTTCGAAGATTCCCGCGTCCCAACCAGCCAGTCCAGAAGCGATGCCCTTTGGAGCCGCCATCTTATGGCCGCGTTGGGAGACGCGAAGGCCCTCTTCCGTCTCCTGGGGCCCCCTTGAGTCTCTCATTGGGCCGCCGTGGGTTTTTTGGAGGGACCTTGCGGGTGGCGTCTGCAGCTCTGTTGATCAACGAAGAGGGCTGCGTCGACTTCCGTTTCTCCAGATGCCGAGCGTTAGTTTGTCGGGGCCCTCTCGGGGCGCCCTTCGGGAGCTGCTGCGCGCGATTGGGGCCATCTCGGGCCCCCCTTTTTAAGGCCCTTCTTGGGGTTGCGTCGGGGCGCGGCGGGGCCGTGCTACCGCGTCGGAGGCCCGTCGGATGCAAGGGGGCCCAGGTGACAGAGTTACCCGATATATTTGTAGGTTCTCTGACGCGTCGGGCCCGCTAGGGCTTGTCTGGGGCGTATCGGATGGCATGTCGGATGCACTTTCGTCGGCTGCGCGTAATTTGCGTTGGATACCATCTTTGGGCGTCGGGGGCCGTCTCGAACCGTTCGGGGCCAGCGGGGGCCCTCGAACACTTCGCGCGTCCCTGCATCTGCGCATGGGCGGGGGGCGGTAGGGGGATGGGTCGGCGCCCCCCCGCGCAGTAGGGGCGGGGCCGCGGGGGAGCGCGTCGAGATCTCCGTGGGCCACGCGCGGCCCGGGGGCCAATCGGACGCCGCGACGGAGTCAGGGGAGTTGCGGCTGCGCTCGGCGGGGCGCCCCGTCGTTCAAAGCGAAACGAACAGTTGGCAACCCCAAATCATCATGGGCACATTTAATCTGGGCAGGCGCGGGGGGGGGAGAGGGCTATGGGGGCGCGTGCCAAGAAACCTGTTGGATTTTGCCAGGGTGCCTTGGGTGTCTTGGATTTCAATTGGCCCCCAGTCAGATCTAGGCGATTTTCGATCGACGCGCGTGGATTTTCACTGAGGATTTCATGTCGGGCTTCTCGCGGAGGTTTCTTGTGCATGAGCTCGCCGGGTGTGAAAATCACGCTGCGGCGAAAGAGACAGTCGCGTTCACGGGGTCAGGCAGTGCTCGTCGACGCAAGCGGGCGACCGAGAAGGGGGCGGGAGGGGGGCGGACGGAGGGCAGAGAGGATGACGAACATAGCGAACACAACGCGTTGACAAGGAGAGCTGTCCGGGTCGGAGGGCTGGTAGTGAACGGGCGGTGACCGCCGAGCCGTGCTACACTGAAGTGGAGACATGCAGTGGCCCCAGAGTCAGGCAAGACGGGGAAAGGACTACGGTGAAAGGGGGATTCGAATCAGGCAAGGGGTTTGGCTATTGTAGTGGCCTTCGGCCAGTGCCGCCGATCCGGGGCGCTCCGACTGATGTGATCCTTCTTCGCCCTCGTCCCTCCTCTCTTTTTCCCTCCCCTCCTCTCACTCAGCATTTATCGAAGACGCCTACGGCGAATCACCGCCGCCCCCTGCCTTTTTGGAAGCGCCTATGTGGCCGAACGTTGAGGCCAGACCTGCCAAGCTATCGGACCACGTGTTCCCCGAATCGGTTTGGAAAGCCTTCGGGGAACACGTGGGCATCTTGAAGGTCATCTTGGCCGTCTTGGAGGCCTCTTGGGCAAGCTTTGGGCGATCTTTGGGGCTTTTTGGGCCGTCTCGGGCCAGCTTCGAGCCAACTTCGGCCATCTTGGTGGGTTCCTGGCACGTCTGAAGCCGTCGGAAGCCGTTTGGGGGGCCTCTATGGGCCGACTTGGGGCCCGCTTGGAATGCTCCAGGGCCGTCTTGGAGGCCATCTTGGGCGTCTGGGAGGCCATCTTGGGCGTGTTGGAGGCCTCTTGGGCCCTCTTGGGGCCCTCTAGGGGCCATCTTGGAGGCCACTTGGGCCATCATGGGGCTCTCTTGGGGGCCTCTTGGGCGATCTTTGGGGCTTCTTGGGCCGTCTTGAGCCGTCGGAGAGCCGAAAAGGCGCAAATGCCAAAATCCTTCAAAAACCAAGGGAACATCAATGATTTTGGCTCTTCGGACTCTCCTGGAGACCTCTTGAGGCCTCTGGGCCGTCGGGACGCCTCTGGGGGCCTCTTGGGCCGTCTTGGGCCGTCTTGACTCTCTTGGGCCGTCTTGGAGGCCGTCTTGGACCTCTCGGGCGGACTTGGAGGCCATCTTGGGCCATCTTCTTCGCGATTTTTTGAGGATGTCCCGAGCGAAACGGCCGGTTTTTGGGCATTGACAGACGGATTTTCGGAAACTTGCGGGTGGCCGGCGGGACGGGCCGAAGCCCACTGGGGAGTTCTTTTAGAAAAAGAAGCAAAACCAAAACCTGAACGTCCAGCACGCCGTGCACCCCTGCAAGCAGGGGGCGGCGGATCCAGTGGCCGTCGGCCTATCCCGCCACCGTGCGTGGGTGGTGGGTCAGAGGCCTCATGGATGCTGGTTGGGATCTCGTGGTTGGCTGGGACTTCTGGGGGCCTCTTGGGCGCCTCTTGGGGCTTCTTGGGGGCCTCTTGGGCCTCTTGGGGCCACTAGAGGGCCTCTTGGGGGTCTCTTGGGAGCCTCTTGGGGCTTCTTGGGGGCCTCTTCTGCGCCCCTTGGGGCCTCTTGGAGGCCTCCTCGGAGCCTCTTGGTGCGGGAGGGGTGGCACTCGAGTTCGGAACCCCCTCGGAGGCCACGATCCTTGTGAGGGGTGTCAAAAAACGCATCCGCCGGAAACTCGCACCCCGCCCCCCACCCCCCCTTCCCCGGCAGAGCCACCCCGGCAACCCCCCCAGTGGCTGAGGCTCAGCCTCGAGGCTGTAGCTGAGACTCCTTGAAACTCACACGCCGGATCGGCGGATTTCTCTTCCTCTTCGTCGTTCTCGCCTCCGTTGCCCCGCGAACTCTTCTCCCTCCTCTTCAGATTTGTTTGCGGAGGCTCCTCCGAGGCGAGCTTCTGGAGGACCTCGCGAAAGCTTTTAGGGGGTTCCTTGGGCGCCTCTGGGGACGTCCCTGGCGACTTTCGGCGGCCTGCAAGGGGTTCCTCGGGCCACCATGCTGCGAACCGTGGTCCCGGGTCACAGTTTGAATACTTCCAGAGGGCGTTTTGGGGCAGTTTTGGCCCGTCATGGGGCCCTTCTGTGGCCAGTTTCTGAGCTCTCTTGAGCCGGCTTGGGGCTCTCTTGGACTGTCAGGAACCTTTTTTTCGGTCGTCTTGGAGCGGTTTTCGGTGCCTAGCCCTTTGGGGAGAAGATATGTGTGCCGCAATCGAGCGTCTGGCGGGGGTCCAGGGCCGCTGGAAGCCATCTTGGACCGTCTTGGGAGTCTCTTGGGACCGCCGCCGACCCGTTTTGACGGCTTGGAGAGGCTTATAAACTTCGCGGGACCTTCTGAGGGGGAGCCCAGGCGCCTTGGGTCATGGGGGTCCCGTGTAAGGGGGGGGTGGGGGGAGGGGGGGCGGGTTCCCGCATGACCCATAAGTAAAATCGACGAAAGGGAATTTGAACACATGTATAGTTTCGGAGCCGATTTATGCAGCACGATGGCGAATACCACGTCGTCGCGGGCACTGTGACAGGGCGCGGCATGTGGAGTACAGTCAGCGCGCCTAGTAAGGACGCGCGCATTCATCTAGGGTGCTCTTGTGTCCTTGCCTCTGCGGCCCGCCCCTTGCCTGTTTCGCTGGTCGCCCGCCGCCCCCGAAAAATCCCACCTTCGGTCTCCAAGGGTCTCGCGTCCTCACCGCACGCCCTTCACACACACACACACGCACACACACACACCCACCCACGCACGCACGCACGCACGCACGCACGCACGCACGCACGCACACACACATACACACACTACGACTGTGTTCATGGCAAGCTCTGTAACATGGGTCCGAAAGAAATCCCGGCCGCAGTTCTCAACAGCTTAGTGGACAGCACCGGCGCGACCCTGGGTGGCATCCTGGCCAGGATCCTCCTCGCCCTGTCCCTGCTTATACAGCGCGAAGCACGTACCTGTCTGTACCCGTACGGGGACGCCGATGGCATCGGGGACGTGATCGAGGCCATCCTCGGCTTGTGCGAGCCGCACCGCCCACGCGACAAGACTGCTCGTGACCAGTTGGGCGCGCTGTTCGGACTCCAGTGGAAACGCTGCAAGCAGCTGCACTCGGCACTGGAGCTCCTGATCACAGCGGTGTCCCGCTTAGTCACGGTCGCCCATCACCACCCCCTGGCCAGGAGTGCGAACTGCCCCGCGACCTGGGAGGGCCTAGTGGCTAAGAAATTCCCGCTCCAGGCCACCCTCGCAGTCATCGAGGGCACCGTGTCCACCGCCAACCTGTCAGCCTTGGCGGTCCACGAGTGCGCCGTATGTGCACTCTACGTCGACGTGATCGGATCCGACATCGGCCTCACCAACGACCCGACCAAACAGGCAAGCAGCGTCACCTGGATCGGTTGAGGATACTCATACTCGCGCCTGCACCTGGACGCACCCGCCCCGCTCGGGCCACGCCCCGGAGTGACACTGAGGCCCCCGTGGTTAGACAGCCGAGACACCAGGTGGAGGAAGGAACAAAACAAGGCTCACTTCTGCTGCCAAGGGTGCCTGCGCGGCCCCTTCAAGCACGATAAAGGCGCCTACGTCAGCAAATTAATTCGCCAAACCATTAACGTCAACAGGCTGACGGAGTATTACCAAGGGAAGGGCCTGACCTGGCTTTGCATATGCTGCTGGACTTCGAAGGCAACGGCCGAACGGCAACCCATTCCAGACGACGTGGACTTCAAGAGCTGGATCAACGACCGCCCCGACGACATGCCTGTCCGAGCAACGCGCGCCCTTCCAGGGCTGTGTCCGACGTCCGCGCCCACGGCCCTAACGCCCCTGGACCAGCTACTGGTCCCACTGGAAGGCGACCTGACCCCCTTCAATGTGGGGGCCACCCTCCCAGCCAGCGTCACGAACGACGACCGCCTGATCTCCCATGTCTACAGGGAGAATGTCGGCATCTGGCGATGTGATAGCTGCCCTTCTGGCACAGAGGGACACAGGCGGGGGCCAGGGCAGGCCTACCCTGGCATGTATGGGCGCGCCGCGGATCCTGAAGGACTCCGCGACGGCTTCAACCTGGCCCACGGGCTCCCACCCGTACAGCTGATGAGGGAGATGTTCCTGGCCAAGCGCTGGCATGCGTGCTGGTACTGCAAGGAGCGCCTGATCCACCAATGGGACATGGCCCCGTCAGCAGCGAGCCGGGTACTCGACAGATACGGCCCCGACGTATACCCAAGAGCAGGAGCCATACCTCCCCCCGCACTACCGGGCATCCCCGCCTCATCGGCAGAAGGTGCAGCACGCCCCAACCGGGAGGAGGCGCTGCGACGCGCGGCCGCCTGGGACGAGGCAAAGTGCAGCTACTGCGACCGCCTCGCCACTGCACTGCCGCCCCTCGCCCCGGATCCCGACGCTGCGGCTTCCGCCCAGCCGCCCACAGGAGGCGCGACCGCCAGCGGGGCCCAGCAGCACCCCCCCCCCTCGCGCGCCCCGAGCAGACGCCCAGCCCGGCCCAGTCAACAAGACCCACCAAGGAAAGGCGCGCGACACCCTGCCCAACACCCATCAAAAACCGCCCACTCACGGGTGCGATTCACCCCTTCACCGTTCACTTCCACCCACTCCGCGCGGCGACGAGCCGACCCCGGCCAGGCCGGCCACGCGACCCGCAGCTACCAAGTCCGGCGGGGCGCCGCCAGCCGTCGGCGCGACACCTGAACCCTTCGGGAGGTGCGCAGAACACGGCAGCCGTGAAAAGCAGCAAGGGCGGGTCCCTGACACGCCCATCGCGGGCTTCCCGCGCCCGACTGCAACGGGCAACCCGGGCATCCAGCGCGGCGACTACGCGGTCATCAGGAGTGATGCCCTCCCCCGCGCCAGATGGTTCAGCACTGCGGACTGCGCCGAGCCCTTATCGACACAGCCCCTGGATGGAGCAGTATTCGGACCCGTCCTCTGCGCCTTGGCCCGCGAACAGGACGCGCGGGCGCAACTCGTCCAGATCGGCGGCGAGCGGCTGGAAGTATGGGGCATCGGTGCCAGGGCGCTACGCGTAAACGTCCTCCGCGGAGACGCATCGCTCTGGGCGGCAACCTTTCTGGGCAGTAACCCACGGCAAGGTGCGCGGAACGCAGGCGCCAGCGCTCCTCGACAGCCCCATGCGCGGCATCGACGCCGGGGGAGACGCGGTGACGTCCTCAGGGGAATGCAGGACGGACCCGAGCTCGAGCCTTACCCGCCGCAGGCAGACGCGCAGGATCCCACCGACGAACCTGCGCCCCTCATGCCCCCTAAGGAGGAGGACCCCGACTGGACCAATGACGACCAGGCACAAGAGCCGAAGCTGCGCCTCGCCGAGGCCCAAAGCGCAGTCCACCCGGTCTCCTCATTCTCAGACTCGGACACAGTCGAAGAGCACCAAGCCAAGACGAGTCCTCGGAACGAGCGGCGCACCAGCCCCGAGCACGACCCACGCAGTACCGACCAGAGGGCCGCCCACGCACCTGCGGAGCCAATCGCGCGTCCAGAGGCCGCGGCCGACGTTCGGACTGCGCGCGCGGATCCGTTCCAAAGGCCCGGAGGACCCGCGACCTGCACTCGCCCCCCTCCCTGCGCACCTGCTCGAGCGCTCGCGCGGCAGGCTGCGGGGGCCAGTCGCCTGGGGGTCGTGCGCGACGGCGGCGAGGCGCGAGTCCAGAGAGGCCGACCGGACCCGCACAGGAGAGCACGACCGCGACCGCGACCGCGACCGCAACCAGGGCGCAACGGGGGCACCGCGGCGCAAACACGACGCCAGGGACTGGGACATAACCATGGAGCGCTACTGGGACCAGAGCCCGACGCTGGCAGGGGCACAGGGGGCGCGCCCTGGCGCCAGCCAGAATCGCGCACATCTTACCACAGGGACGATCGCCGCCACACCGACTCCAGCCGAACGCGGGCAACCTTCCGCGTCGGCTGGCAGCGCCTCCCAAACGAGACAGCAGTCACACACCTGAAGAGGCTGCAAATGGAAGGGGGATACCACTTCAACGCAGCCCGGCACTCGCGGTGCAGGCGCATGCGCAAGGAGCAGGGCAAAGGCACATCCAAAGACCAGGCGCCCTTCGACCCGGGCCGCTGGCAACGTTGGATCATCGACAAATTCCTGGATGACATGGGCACCAACAACCATCGCGCGGAGGCGCGGCCCCGCAGCGCAGGCGTCTACGTGGACCGGGGGCGGGAGCAGAGGCTATACCAGGACGCGCAGAGGAAAAGGGAGGTCGCTAAGGGTGACGGGCGCGAAGGGGGCCAGGCGCGCAGCTCCGGGTACCATGGCGCCTGGGCTGGAAAGCGCCCGCGGCGCTGACCAGCCGTCGACCCGACCCCCCCCTTTGCCCCGCGGCAGCACGGCACAACCAGCCAATCGCTCCCACCACCTGCGCCCCCCACCCCCGCCCCGCCTTTTCACCTGGCTGGAGACCGCGCGCCCTCCCCTATCCCAGCACCTGCGCCCCATTGCCCCAGTGGCGCCCGCGTTCCACGGGCTGGCCACTTACCATTCCACCTGGGCTCCGTCCTTTCCTTTCCCTCCTCTCCCCCTCTCCCGTATTCAAGGATCTGGGACCTTGTGTCCCACCTGTGCCCATCTGCGACGCACTGGTGCATCGACGACTGGCGTGGCACGCCCTGTCACCTTGTGTCCTACCTGTGCAAATTGGGGTTTGTCCCCGCGTGGGCACCCACGGTGCAGGCTGACGCGACTTCGGCTGGCGCGGGATGCCGGCCTTTCTCCCCCCTGTTCGCTTCGCCCCCCCCCCCCGCTCGCTCCCCCCCCCCCCCCCTCCCGTGGCGGCAGCGCCTGGCGCAGCGCGGCTTAGGCCCAGTGCTGGGCTTTGCACCTTGCCGCCTCGGCGGCCCCGCTTGCCCCGGGCAGCGCGGCTCAGGCCCGGCCCTCGGCCGCGCGGTCGTCAGCGCATCGCGCGTTGCACCTGCCCGTCTTCACGCGCTGACTGTGCAGGTCAGGTTTCCCCCCTGCACACCGCCGACATCCAGTCGGACACGGGCGGCCTTGTCTCTGGCCGCACCTCTTGCTGGCTGCCCCCTGGGCGTGGATTGGACTACCGCCCCAGGCCGCTTCCGACCGCCCGGCGGCGCAACGCTGCACATCGCCGTCGCGGTCTTCCTCTACTCCTGGGCCCCTCCAGACCATCTGGTGGCGTAACGTTGCCCATCGCCTCCACGGTGGACCTCTCCCCCCTGGACGTCGACCTGGTCGCGTTCATCCTCGTGCAGCACTTGAGGATGGTGTTTGCGATGCGCCGTTGACGGCAACGCCACACCGCTCACCCTTCGGATCTTCGCCTCCGGCTCCTGTCCAAGGTGTTCCTTTTCCTGCGCGAGCTCTTCGGCACCGCCTGCACCCCGGCCCGCCCTCCGGCCGCCTGAGGCCCCGCCCGCCTGTGTTCTGTCTCCCCAATAAGAGCTTTGCGTAGCCCGCCGAGCTTTTAACTAGAAGAGGTTCGCTGTCGACCCGCATGCCAAACATGTGTTCATGGCAAGCACGTGTTTATGTACGTGTATGTACATATACACATCGGCGAGCTTCGCCAACTTGCAACAACATGTCTCCTCGTGTATTTATGGAGACGGCTCATCGACGACGACCTGATGATAGCGCCCTGGCTCGCGTTACTCAAAACGCACGGGTCGCTATTCCGGCATTGCCGCAGGAGCATTGAGTGGGGCGATCCCAGATCAGGCAGACATGATTTCTTCTTTTTATCGCGATGTGGAGATGCCAGTGCGTTCCGATTATATGTTACATGGGAAGTGTTCGTCAAGCCTATGAGCAAGCATGTGTGCATACCCAGACGTTCATGCCACCCACGAAAAAGGGTTCACAGCAATCCAGCTGGGGGTCGCCTGACGTGACATCAGACGCGGAAGAACCGCCTATATGCACAATTGCACATGTGTTTTCCCACAGCAAAGTCGTTAGCAATGGGATGCCCCGGGTCCAAGATTGCTGCGCTACGACAAACAAGTGAACCGCGTATTCGCAAGGCCTCGTGGGGCCGAAGGCATGCGCCTGTACAGTTGTCAGTTCCAGTTTGGATGCCAAATTTCTCAGGCGGGTGCGACGCGTCCTGGGGAAGAGGGTCGGGTCACACAGGTACGCCGCGTGCTCCTCGCTAGATCTCTGAGTGTCTTCTCTCTCTGCCCGACGTACCGCGCGCGGGGCCGCAGCTCTTTGCTTGCCACCGCGCCCCCATTCAAGACCGCTCACCCCGGGCCGCCGCGCCAGAGCAGCCGAGGGGGGGAGCGGGTCCGGCGGGCGCCGCCAGGTGACCACGGAGCCGCCGGCAGGAGCGGTGCCAGAGCGCCCGCCCGCGGGCGACCGCGCGCGGCAGGAGCTGTGAGCGCGCGCCCGTGCTCCCACCGCCGCGCGGCGCGGGGGCGAGTGCCGCTTCCCTGCGCTCTCCCCCGTGTTTGCTTCGCCCGCTCCTCCCGCTCCTGCTCCTCCGTGCTCTTCCGTGTTCCTCCTCCGTCCGCGCGTTTCATCCTCCTCGGCCGCAAACAGTCCTCCTCCTGGCGGCCTCGTCCTCCTACTTATCAGGGCACGCCTCGCCTGCTTCGACTGCCCACGATCAGAGGAGCCGCGCGGCCATGAGTGTGGGTCTGGTTGGAATCGCTGACAGCTGGCCCGTCCACTGGAGCCTGGGTGTTCGATCCCGGTGCTGGCCATTGAATGTAGGAGGGAGGAGAAGGCGGAGGCGTGCCACATCGGCCATGTGAGTTTGAGGGTTCGGTGCTTGCAACTGGACGTTGGATTCTGAACTTTCTGGCTCCCTTTCCTTTGTCCTCGTGTGGCACCGTGTACACGCTTCGCCCTCCTCCGGCTCCTATCCTACTCCTTCTCTTCCTCTGCCTCCTCCTCCTTTTCCTCCTCCTCCTCCTCCTCCTTGGCACCGCCAATCCCTGGCTTCCCATTCGCAAGACATAGCTCCGCGGGCTGAGAGTACCCGTGGTGATCTCTATGCCAGCACGGCCGACGTTGCTTTCTGGTAGTGCTGACGCTTCATTGCCCAGCTTGAGGGATCTGCGCACGCTGCAGCCGTCGCCATCGTATCCGGAGACCTTTCGAGTTTCTGCGCCACAGGCGATCGGCGACGGTGAGACCGACAGCATCTTGCGGGAGCGGTGGGGTTGCAGAGCGGCGGGGCGGGTGGAAGAGGAGAGATGGAGGAGGGAGGCAGGCGACCGCTGCCCATGTTCAGAGGCCACCAACATATGTACACGTACGCGGTTAGCTTCCGCTGGAGTGCGTTTGAAAGCGGAGGTTCGTACACGCAAGACCGCGGAGGGCGTACGCGTACATATGTCGTTGCTCGCTCACATGTTGAGTTTTCGTAGGTGTTGCTTATGTGGTGGGAGGGCGGGTGGGAGTGGGCGAGACAGTTTGCCGCCCTCGAATTGGGGACTTGAGCCCTACTCTCACCCCCGCATCAGCCCCGACCCCACCACAGTGGAGAGGGCTGTCCCTGAAGGTGAAGGATCAGGAGGGTAAAAAACACACAGACACAATTAATCGTCGATCCCCGAGAAAATATGGGAAAATATGGGAAGTGGGGGGAGACAAAAACCCCAAACATATGGGACCCTGGGACCCCGTTAAAGGAGGAGGAAGAGGAGGAGGAAGAGGAGGAGGAGGAAGGAGGTTGAAGAACAAACACCCCAAACATACGGGAAAATATGGGGAACCGTTTCACTTGTGTGTGTTTATTTGTGTGTCCTGGGACCCCATTTAGAGGAGGAGGAGGAGGAGGAGGAAGAGGAGGAGGAGGAAGGAGGCTGAAGAACACGAGGACCGATGGGATGATCCCATTGGCCCAGGGGCTGCAGGGAGGCCCAGGGGGTGCGACAAGGGGGGGAGACCGGGCCCGGCAAGAGGAGGTAGGCACGAGGAGCGGAGGGCGAGACGGGGGGAGGGAGGAGCGACGAGGAGGGGCGACGAGGAGCGAGGAGGAGCGAGGAGGAGCGACGAGGAGGGACGACGAGGAGGAGCGAGGAGGAGGAGGAGCGAGGAGGAGGAGCGAGGAGCGAGGAGGAGCGAGGAGGAGCGAGGAGGAGCGAGGAGCGAGGAGCGAGCAGGAGGAGGAGGAGAACGAGACCCAGGACGAGGAGGAGTCGGGGAGTGGGGGAAGACGGCTACACGGGAGGATCCCTCCATGGGCCTCTTCGTTTTCCCTTCTCTTCTACCCCCCACGCTCAACCGTATCTGTTTTTGGGTGTTGGACGAGTTTCGGCGGGTGTCGAAAGCCACCAAATCGAACACGAAGACGACGCGCAAGTATGTCACAGTCCTGCCGCTGGGCTCGTTGTGACAGGTGTGCTGGGCGAATCAAGTTGGATACGAGAGCCCTGAGCAAGCATGTCCTTTCTTGGGTGCTGGACAAGTGCCGACAAGGCTGTCCCTTCCCGGCTGCTGGTTGATCGAGTCATTATCAAATTCTGAGTTGCCTGAGCTGTGTTTCCTGTTTTCGCCGTTCGTCGTGCGCCGTTGCGGCTCTGGGGTTGGCGAGGAGACCCGCACTCTTTCCGACGCCGATCTCTCCCCTCTCCTCTGCATCCCCAGCCTGCGTCCACAGTCCCCAGGAGACGGCCACGTGGAGCGGATTCATGTTCCTGGTGGGATTTCTCATCGTGTTCCGCACCTCCCAGGCGCGGCCGGGCCGCGCGCCGTGAAGTGCCGCTCGTCTCTGGGGCTTTGTGGGGCTCCGAGACACCTTCCCGAGGGTATCGGAAGCCGAAGGGCCTCGGAAGCAGAAGCAATCCCAGTGTCTGGATGGAGGCCTTCTTGGGCGCCTCTTGGGAGATTCTTGGGCTCTCCTGGGACGTCGTAGGGGCACATTTTGCTCTCTGGAGCGTCGCTGGGCCGTCCTGGGGTGGTCTTGGGCTGTCTGGGCTCCATCTTGAGGCCTCTGGTCGCTTTTGGCTACGTTTGGCCGCCGCAGCCGCGGGGGAGCCGCGAGGGACCGCCAGCAGAGAATGGCCCCACTGGAAGGACTTCCGGGAGCTTATGGCCAAATGCGGATCGATCGCGCCAGGCACTTGGACAAACTGATCCCGCAGGGACCACCTGGCAGGCGGGAGCGGCCGGGTCTGAAGGATTGCGTCCTTTGTCGTTGGCACCGTTGGCTGAGTCATGCAGCGGGTAGATGGGGACAGTTTGTGGGGTTTCTCGGGGCCTGTCAGAGGCACTTTACGGCTTCTGGGGCCTCCGTCGGGACATTTTGGGCAGTTTTGTGGTTTTCGTAGGGCCTTTGGGGCTCTGGGGTTCATCTTGGGAGTCTCTTTCGGGGTATCGAGGACGCCTACAGCGAATCACCGCCGCCCTCTGCCTTTCAGAGAACGCCAAGTTGCTAAACAGTGTGTCAAGATTCGGCCAAGTTGTTGGGTTATGTGTTCCTCCAGGCGTATTGGAAGCTACTGGGGAACACTTTGGGGAAGGAGCAGGGGCAGGAGGAAGAGTGGTTTCACCGTCCGCGTTCAGGCTTCAGTGCAGCCGGTGTTGAAGCCCCTTGGGGAGGAAGGGGAGGAGAAGGAGGAGGAGGTGGAGGAGGAGGAGGAGGAGGAGGTGGAGGAGGAGGAGGAGACGGCGATGCAGTTTTCGAATTCACTAAGACTTGGGAGAAGGTCGGGTAGATGGAGGAAAGTAGCAAAGAAGGCTTGGGAGGACCGGTGCTGGGATTCAGCTTGCAACCGCTGCAAGGAGGCATTTCCATGTTTTTAGTTAGGGGTACCGCTCTCAGAGGAGGTGGTTGACGTAGACGGCTCTTTCTCCAGTGCTCATACCCAGACGGTTCTTGGGTTCTCTGTAGACGACGAGGGTTGTTTCCTGAACCATTAGATCTGCGTGGACAACTGCATGATTTTGGCTCAAAACGTCGACCAATTCGAGACTATGGCCCATCGGCCAGTTCGAGACTATGGCCGAAGAGCTCGCAGGCGCACTGGCAAGCATCGCGTTTCCTTGGGAAGAGTCTTATCTCGAAGTTATGGCACGCGGGGCCTTGGTAAAGGATGGCATTCGGGCACCCAAAGTCTGGCAGACGGGCAAGCAGGAACCAACTCTTTTTGCAGTCGTGGATCACATAATTCTTCACGCTTCGCGTATCCCCACCAGCCCATCTCAAAACAGCAACTCTTGCGAAACATGAGGCCTCGTGGTGCCTCCTGGGGACCTCTTGTGGGCCATCTGGGGAACTCTGGGGGCCATCTGGTGGACCTCTGGGGGCCATCGTGGGGGGCTTGTATGAGCGCTGCCCGTCCTCCTGGTGTGACTCGTTCGGGCTCCTCGTGGTGTGAGTCGTTCGAGGCCCGCGTCGTGGTGTGAGTCGTTCGGGCTCCTCGTGGTGTGAGTCGTTCGGGCGGCTCGTCCTGGTGTGAGTCGTTCGGGCCCCTCCTTGTGGTGTGAGTCGTTCGGGCTCTTCGTGGTGTGAGTCGTTCGGGCCCCTCGTCCTGGTGTGAGTCGTTCGGGCTCCTCGTGGGGCCTCTTGGGGGCCTCTTGGAGCCTCTTGGGGCCTCTTGGGGGCCTCTTGGGGGCCTCTTGGGGGGGGCCTCTTGGGGCCTCTTGGGGCCTCTTGGGGGCCTCTTGGGGGCCTTGGGGGCCTCTTGGGGCCTCTTGGGGGCCTCTTGGGGGCCTCTTGGAGGCCTCTTGGGAGCCTCCTGGGGGCCTCTTGGGGCCATCTTGGGGCCTCTGGCGATCTCTTCAGAAGCGCAAATGAGCGCTGCCCCTTGAGAAGGACAAAATGAGCCCAAAACCTTCGTAAAATCAATGATTTTGCTATGAAGGAAGAGGAGCGCGGCCCCCTGCAGAAGGCCAAAATGGGTCAGAAACCGTAGTAAAAACAATGAGTTTGGGTTCAAAGACGGTCTGAGGCGCCAAACGGTCCCCCCCCCTTGGGGGCCAGAATCCTCGTGAGGGTCGTCGTTTTTCGGCCCTCCCAGGAGTCGAAAAAGACCCCCTTGATTGCACTCGGCCCGCCCTCTCCAGGCCCAGGGGGAGGGGGTTGGGGGAGGGGTCAACCCCTCCCCGAAGGGGAAGTAGGGGGTTAGGGGGTTGAGAACAGAGAGAGCTCTCTAAACCACTCACGCCCAAAGGGCTGGTGGGATTATTTTGGGTGCGCATATCGATGCCAGATTTGGGACCGCTGCTGCAGTGGAACACTGGTTGGCCAAGGCGGAGGCGTATTACTGGGCCCACGTAGGAGTATTCCGCAGTGGGGGCGCTACAGGCATGGTGCATGTGGCCATCGGCAAGCCTATTGTTGGCATCTTGCGCGTGGCATGTGAACCAGCAGCCTCTGCAAAGGTTGAAAAGTGGGACTGGCAGTTTCTCCAGACGGCTTTCCTCCTGCGGCGAAATCTTAGTGAGGGAGCAATGGGTGTCAATGTCCGCACGACTGGTCTGATTAAGAAATGGATGCATGTGCACAACGTGAAACCTCTCTACATCCGCGTGTTCCGTTCGGTATTCAAGCATGCCTCGAAGGAAAAAACGTGACCTGGACATGATGAGCGCAATTTCTCGGCCAAGAGCAGGGAATTCCAGTCTCGTGATTGGTGGGAGTACAACATACATTTTAGGGTGTACCGCAGGAGACGGCACCTGAACATTCTGAATTCCTTTGGGTGAAATTTCTCCCACTGGGGGGACGTGTTTTGCGAGTGCTTCGATATTTGGTGGCAGACCAGGCGAAACGAATGCACGTTTCTAAAGGATTGGATGCGCAAGTATGATGACTTTTGGTATCTCGCCTGCCAAACTCGGGACCTGCCAGTACTTGCCCCGCCGCTGGAGCCTCTCCCATAAGAGGTTTGCGAGGCCCCATGTAAACGAGACCGGTTGCAGACGTTCCTGCTTAAGGATATACCAATTTGTCATGAGTTGAACGGCGCCGATGAGGGCATCTTATCACCACCGGGATCCCGTGGCATGGAAGAGCCGCAACCACAGCGCGAAGGCCAACCACATCGCCAACACCTCCCTGGGCGCCTGGAACTCGCGGCATGAAGAGCGCGAGCTGCCGCCTGACCGATGCAGTTTTAGTGGCGCATTGCGATGGCGGTCGCCGAGGGCCTATAGGTCCACGGCAGCGGCGTGGATCGTGGAGGCATTATGGCCCGACGACGCGATTCAGATTATCATCGTGTGCGGCGTGCATATGTATCGCGCCGATGCAACGTCGTCTTCTGGCGCCGAGGCGCTGGCACTGCAATTGTGCGTTGACTCTTTGTCTCGCACAGTCGCTATTTGACGCGATGCATGGCCTTTGCGCCGACCAACTTTAACCGCGCTTCCGCGGCTGGCCGCGCGCGGCCTGGGGCTGAACCCAGAACCAGGAACCCAGATGTGGAGTCAGGCTCGGGTGGCTTCTCTGCAGGCTGTTCCCTTGGAGGACATCCGGATCCCCATGCGTGTGCCTGTTATCCCTGCGGTGCCGGGCTATGTACTCAGGACGATGAGCGAGCGTTTCAAGTCTAGCACCTGCGCTCCCGACGGCTTTCGCGCCCGGCTCTTGTTTATGCTCCCTGATGGCGAGCGGGCGACATTGACGCTCATGCATCGCGCTATGGGCATTGTCGGTCTGGCCCCCAACCCCGCGCATAATTGAATTGATTGCCTCCTGCCGCTGGGGCGAACAGAAGCAGGCGCACCATTGGCCGCTGTGGCGGGTCCGCGATGCCCCGCGGGATGACGCGCAGAAGTCTTTATAGGCCCCGGGGGCCAGCGCGAGGCCTGGGCCCCGAGTTCCCCGCGGCGCAGGGCAGGAGTGCTTCGGGCGCGGCTTGGAGGCAGAGTGCGCCGTCAGCGGCGCGTGCGGGGCTCCAAATGTTGCGCGCCGCCCCCCCGGTGAGACTTCGAGTTTTCCCGTCGCGTGAAACGTGCCATCTTGGTCTCGCAGGCGGCCTTGGCCAAGTTTCTTTCGCGCGTTTTTGGCCCGCGCCATCGGCGCGTAGTTTTGGAAGAGGAAATAGTTCCTCGGCGGGGCCTATGCTGAGCCTCGCCGGCAGTCTCGCGGGGTCGCAGCTGGAAGCGCGTCCGCGATCCACGCGGCGACGGCCTTCGCGCCCCCCGCCGCTCAGGCCGGGGCGTTTTCGAGGGGGCCGCGCAAAAAAATTGCCGTCGATGGCGTTTCACTGAGTTCATGACGCAGTTCTCTGGAGGATTGCGTCGGACAGTTCAAAGAGCTGGCGGTTTTCTTTTCCACGCAGATCTCAGACGCTGCAGGTTCTTTTGGCCATCGAGAATACGCACGCGGTAGTGAACAACTCATTGCCCCTGGCCAGGGCGCATGGGAGTCTTCGCTGGCTCGGTGGGCGGAAAGGGCAGGGCCCGCCAAACTTCCGTGATCTTGGCAGGCAAGTGGGTCGACGCCTAACCGCGGTAACTCTTTGGTTGCCCTCCCTTTCATTCAGCGGTGAATCGGATTGGTCCTGAAACCTCCCCCCCCTCCTTCCGTGGCCATTTTGGCCCGGGATGCTCTGTTGCATGGCGCAGCCAGTGGGCGCCTCTTGTTCGAGGCCAGACCCCGGTGCTTTCTTCTTGCTCGGCCGCAGGGGCGGGCCGCCCCCCCCTCTCGCCGGCGCGGGGGGGCACCTTCAGCCGCCCGCAGTCTCTCTCGTGGCCCCTTTGGTAGAAGGCAGAGGAGAGCGCGCAGCCCATCGCGCGCAGCGCGCGTGGTCGGCGGAACTGCGACTGGCGCATCATCCAGAAGAACTGCCGGCGCCAGTTTCGCTCCGAGCCCCTCGATATCTTTCGGCCCAAGGGGCCGCGGGGCGAAGCTCTCGCGGGCGAGGCGCGGTTCGCCGGGGCCCCGCGGAGCGCGAAGTCGCCCAAGGGGCAAGAGTCGGATAACGATAGGAATCAGCAGCAGCGGGCCGCCCATGTCACCCAGGCGGCCAAGCAGCGGATGGGCGCGGCCCGCGCCGAGGCCATGCGCGAGTCCAAGAGGCTCACCAAGTTGTCAAACAAATTGCGCGCAGCCAAGCAAATCTCGAATGCGTTGAGACGGGGCGCGAGAAGCAATGCGAGGTCCCTTGCGCGGCGGAACATGAGCGCATCTTTGCCACGGAACACTGCGCGAAGCTCACGGTCAAGTCAGGCCCGCTGCGCGATGCCGACGCGTCGTGGCGGCAGGATGGCGTTATTCGCAGTTGACGAGACCACGTTCGTGGATCAGGATTAAAATGAGGGGCCAGCGCAGATATTTCCGCCAGTGGCAGAACGAATTTCAACGGCATCGCCGAGAGCACCTTGCGAGGCGAAAGCGTTTCGGGGCGCTCCTGCCCGACGTCGAGAAAGCAGCGGGGGCCCGGCCTCCAAGGAGCGCAAATGACAGACTGGAGAAGCAGCGCCAGCTAGCGAACAGGACGCGCCCGCGCCTGAGGAGCCTGCCGCGGAGGACCCCACCGACGACGCAGCATCTTCCTTCGCGCCAGGCACCCTCTCCGACGAGCAGGAGAATGGCGGCCATCAAAGCCGCCGAGGGGGCCCCCGCCCAGTCTGCCCAGCTGGTCGCCAGTGGCAAGCCCACGTCCTCGGAGGCGGCCAAAGACTTGGCATCGCTCGGACGTGTGCATTTTTTCTCGGCGAGGGCGCGAAACCGAAACAAAAACACAGGAAATGGACGTCCGAGCGATGGCCAGAAGATCTTCGCTCGGCTACTGGCTTCGTTCTGCTGGCGGCTCCACTCCTGGTGGCGCCCGGGCCAAGGCCGCAGGCAAAGGGGGGGCTGGCCGCGGACAAGGCCGAGGACGAGCGCATCATCTCCAGCAACATCGCGTAGTGTGGCCCGCAGGCGGCCCGCTACCTTCGCCGGATCAAAGACGCCCACAAGGTCGTCGCGCTCTCGGAGACGCGCGTCGAAGAGGCGTGAACCCCATGGCTTCTAGCCAAGGGCGGTAGGAGGTGATCTGCTACGGCTAGCGAATGGTTTTGGCTCGCCCCCACGTTGCAGCGACGTGGCGTCCTTGGATTATCTGCAAGGAGTGTTTCGTCAGAAAGGGGAAAGGCCTTTGCCCCGTGGCTTTGCCCCCGTGACATGGCATTTACAGTTTGGCAATGTGGCCGTCATCTCCGCTCACTTCCTTCCGGGGGTGGGGAGTTGGATGGGGGATTCTGGCGTGATTCGTGCTCTCGCTGTTTTTGCGCATTCTTTCGGTGGCCCCCGGGCCGTCTTTGGCAATGGGGCTCGCGAACTACAGTCGGAAGGCATTGTGCCAGACAACGTCGAGATCACGTGCTCGCAAGGCCGAACAAACCATGATGCATGGGTAGGTCCTTGTCAAGCAAGGTTTCAATCTCGGCTGTCCCTTTCGGCGGTATCGGATGTCCCATGGCCCCCGCATTGCGGTCTGCACATGCGCTTGAAAGGCCCCCAGCACAAGTGGTTGCGCCGTGCCCCCCAGCTCGTTCGCCCTCTCCTGCGTCGAGGCAAGCCCAGGGCGTCGCCGCAAAGGGGCAGCCATCGGACCAACAAGAAAATGAAAGAGGAGGTCAGGAGATCAGTTATTTCGGCGGAGCTTCAGCAGGCTTTCCAACGCAAGAACCACGACTTGGAAACGCTACAGGAGCCCGAAACCATTGGCTTCTACATCCCTGCGCAGGCTTGGAAGACAGTTCGGGAGAAGGCACTTGGCATAATGCAGGCGGGTCTGGAATTCTCCCAACGTCCCGTTCCGGGCGCAGTTGTCGAGAGACCCCCAGAATGCCGAGGCCGGCTGAATTTGTCTCTCGCCAGCTGGGCCGCGGCCGCGGAAGGGGGCCATGTTATTCGCTCGGGGCTGTTTCTCCCAGTGAATAATTCACTGTGGGCCACCCTGCGCGCGAGAGGATCTGCGAAGATCATCTCGCGCGGATTGCAATCGGAATCCGCGTTTCTGGGTGTAATCGTGATTGCAGTCGCGGTTGCTATCGTGATTGTAATTGCATGCGTGGTTGTAGTCGCGATTGTAGTCGTAACCGTCGTCGCGGTTGTAGTTGTAATCGTAACCGTAATCTTAGTCGTAGTCGTAAGCGTCGCCGCCGTCGCCGTGGGGATTGTCTTCCCTCCATAGTTGGGCGGGCTGGATAATGTTTGGGCGTTTTCTCTCCCAGTCATTGGCAGAGGAATTTCGAGCGGTTGTGGAAGAGGTTCGTCATGTAGATCGACACATGTTTCGCCGCAGGCGTTGCTGACAATCTTTCTGGGGATGGGGTTTCTGATGGTCTTCGTGGGGCCTGAGCTTCAACTGGCTGCTCCTGCGGCATAAGTACTGGTAACCGTCGCAGTCGCAGTCGCAATCGCAGTCGCGGCTGTCGTCGTTGTTGCGCGGCGGGCGCCGCGGGGCAAAAGTTGCTGGCCCCCTGCTGGTGGGGCCCCGGTCCGTGAATAAGGCCTCCAGAACAGAATTCGTCCCCCCCCTATAGCGGGATCAAGTCAAGCGTGCTCGAGCGAGAGGGCGTGGGCGGCCCTAACATACTTCATGCTCATACTTTTCTTGTATTTGCGCTCTGCCCCTCCACTTTACCATTGCTTTACCATGCCCCATACCATGCTCTCGCCATGCTCTTGCCATCTTCGTTCTGCTTGCCGCATCCTACACCTCCGATGGCTTCTTCTGGCGACGGTGATGCTCGACGGCCAGGGGCACCTGGCAGGCAGCTGTTCAAAAAACATCGCATTCGCAGCCCCCTTACATGAAATGGATGGTCTCGAAGGCGACGGCGACTACAATGAAGCCAAGGGCAAAGGAAAGGGGGGGGTTGGAACGCCAATGGGGGAGATCACCATGACCGGGGCCGATCAGAGAGGAGGAGGGGCAGCGGCGGCATCAGGTCCGGCCCTGGGGGGAATCAGCACGACCGCAATCGAAGGCATGTTTAAGCAGTACCTGACGCCCCTCCGCGAGGACATCGAAGCTTTCAAACGGCACTCCGTATCCAGGGGCGAGCTGAACAAGGCCCTGGACCCGATCAAACACGACATGCCGAAACTCTCTGAGCGCGTCGATCTCTTCGAGCAGTCTGGGCGCCAGGCCCCCGTCAATGGCTTCCGCGGCAGCGCCGAGCCTCGCCGCCGAGATCGAGGGCAAAGTCGCAGAGTCGGAGGACCAGCTTGCGAACCTGAAGGAGGATGGCAAACGGGAGTGCAATGCGGGCATTGGCGGTTTGGGCGATTGTCCGGATATTGACGCGGCCGTGACGTTCTTGAAAGAACGTTTCGGCCGGCTTCAGGTGCCAGATTTCATTGACATATCCGTGAAGGGCGAGTTCTACGGCATAGTGTTTGTTGAATTTGCCACGATCGCCGCCCTGGAACAATCAAACATGCCAACAGCATTGCGCGGGCGCGCCCCGATCAACCGATCGAGAAACGCGCGCCGGAAAGCTTCTTGTTCGGTCTGCGTAAGCAATTCTTGGAATGGGGACATTCCAAAAACGAAGTGCGGGTTGACACGGACAATTACGAACTGAAGGTGGCGAGGGGCCCAGTGGTGAGAGTGAGCATCGCCAACAATACGTTGCAGTTATCTCGGGAAGGAGCCCGGGACAACTGGGATGACCTCACCAAGAGCTCTGAAGTGGAGTGCCTCGCCACGCGCGCCAACGACGCGCTCGGCCGGGCATCGAAAGGCAGCGGGAAAGGAAAGAAAGGTGGGGGGATGAATACCCACTAGGGGTCACGGCGGCGCATCGGCATTTCAGGGAAAGCTCGGGTGGGCGAGTGGGTAACATTCCCATGCTGGCCCACGGAGCGCGGCAGAACTGCTACATGGAATGTCGAAAGCATTACCAGAAGCAGCCCGCGCAAACTTTTCGAGCTTACCAAGCATATGCGTGATTTGGACACTGCAGTTCCTTCGCTTCAAGAGACACATCGCTGCGGCTCCGAGACGTTCGAATTCGAAGTCCAGTTTGTTATTTTATCTGGGTGTGAAGGAGATCCGCGGGAATATGCTGGAGTTGGCTTTATCGTCGCACCTTGGGCAAGACAGTCCGTCAAAGGAGATATTCAATGCAACAATCGGGTTGCCAGTTTACGTATACGAGTAGCAGGCGGAACATTCACATTATTGTATATGCTTAGACAAATCTCTACGACTACGCCGTAAGGAGCGACTTATTCTCTGATTTGGAGCAGATATATAAGCATTGCCTGTCCCACGGGCCAACATTATTGCTCGGAGATTTCAACGCAAGACTCTTCGGCAAAAATTGCTGGCGAAGACGCGGATATGGGTGAGTATGTTTTTCGCAATCAGAAGAGCAAATGGGGCCCGTTTCTCAACGGAGAGCTTCTTCTCGAATATTGTACGTCAAAAGACGCATGCATCGCGAACACGTTCTTCGATGCACCGCCGGAGCACAATGTTGCGTTTTATGACATCGGCACAAACCCCATGGACCCGATCGAGCCGGGCAAATTCGAGCAACTTGACCACGTCGTCGTTGACAGCAAGTGACTCTCCAATATCCAGCATATCTGGAGTGACCGGGCGCGGGCCTTGCCATCTCATCATGTCGCGTGCGTTGTCGATCTGAACATTGCGATACCTATTGTTGAACGAGCCCGGCGACCTCCCCGCTACGATTGGAAATCTTTGCAGAGCGAGCCAATCGCCAAGAAATACGTTGATGGTTTCATCAACAATTGGGGGAATAAGCGTCCATGCCAATCATTACAGAGTAAAGTAACAAGGAACAACGATTACCCAATGTACGATGGATTCTGCTTCGGATCACGCGCCGCTCCTTTCCGCCGCGCCGCGCAGGCCATGGATGTCATCGCGGACTTCACTTCTCATTGAGCAAAGGAATGCTGCACGAATGCAGGGCAATCGCGAAGATATGAAGGAGCTCAACAAAGCAGGCGCAAGTACCTGCGCGCGCTGACAAGAAGCACTGGCTGAACGGAGCGATCGAGCATGGACGCTGGCAAGCGGTTCGTTCTCTCCGGAAGGAACAAACACGTTACGGTCGATTGCGCGACAAACACGGGGATTTGGTGGACGCAGAGAAGAAAGCAGAGACAATTGCAGATTATCTGCAAGAAGAACACTGTAAATTGTACGAAAGGTCCCGAACAACTCCCTGACGTTGAAAACTGCGCGGCGCATTCGCACATCAATGCTGGACCCGTCGCGCTGGAAGAAGTACGCCAGGCAGTCAAGGTTTTGCGTGTTCAAAGAGCAGCCGCGAACGATGGTGTTCCTCCAGACTTGTGGCAAGTCTCATGGTCGAACAACTACGCTTTGGACATCGTCAGAGAGCTTTGCGACAGCTGCTGGCAACAAAAACAGATTCCAGAATAGTGGCGGGAGGCTTCAATTGTGACAGTGTTCAAAAAGGGAGACGCATCACAGCCACAAAATTATTGCCCTATTGTTCTTCTGGCCCTTGGGTGCAAAGTATTGGCGAGTATTTCACTACATGGGCTCAAGACCTGAGGAGTAGAAGAGCGCCCGCGGGAGTCACAGCATGGCTTCAGACCAGGGCGCGGCGCAGCAGATGCACTATTCTTGGCGCGCCGACTCATCGACGCCACGCTGGAGGGTAAGCATGGGGAGTTGTCAATGCTACTGCTTGACTGGAGCAGAGCGTTTGACCGGAAGCCTAATGGTTTACTACGCGCCTTACGTCAATTTGGGAGCCCCGCACCCATGGTCGATATGGTTGAGGCAACATACACTGCGCGTAAGTTCGCTGCCAAAGACGGGCAAGCCAAGTCCTCTCAGCGGCCGCAAAATGCAGGTATAGCACAAGGCTGCCCGCTATCTCCTTATCTGTTCGCCATCGCGATGTCGGTGCTGATGGGGGCCGCGGACACCGAAATGAAGACAGACATGCCGGAATAATGCCGGAAACCTTAGGTCATCACAACGGACATCCAGTATTCTGACGACACAATGTTGATATCGGAACATGGGGAACGCCTTCAGCATCACCTGAATACCGTGGAGACGGTCGGGAAGGCATTCGGCTTGGCGCTCAACTAGGGCAAAACCGCGCTCTTACAAATCAGACCTTCAGCAATTATTCTTGGGCCTGGTGGAGAACCCATTCAATGCAAAGATCATGCAATATATTTGGGCGGCTTTCTGAGCGTAGACGGGAATCCCAAAGCAGAGTTGACCAGACGCCTTGGGGAAGCCAAAAACGCTTTTCAACAACTTAGTGCTGTATGGGACCACGCGAACGTAACCCGACAACGGAAGATACGGTTTTTGGATGCGTGTATCTTTTCCAAGTGACCCTACGCCCTGGAATCGTGTGTCTTGCTGGCTGCTGACCGGGACAGGCTCGATGGATTTCAAGCGCGTTGTCTGCGGAAGATCCACAACATTCTTCCGGCCTTCATCTCCCGGGTGAGCGACGCAGAAGCGAGGTCGCTCGTAGGCGCTCGCCTTCTTTCAGTTAACTTCTTGCCGGAGAAATTCGATTCTTACGGCAAGTTGGCAAGAGCCGGCCCGAGCACCCTACCTAGGCGCATGGTGTTTGAGGACAACCGCGCCCATGATGCATTACCCAGGCAGTGGCATACCCCCCGAAGGCGCGGAAGACCCCGTTTGCAGTGGGCGGCTTATATGCACGCCCGCGCCTTGATCATAGCAGGAGGCGAAGCCGATACATTGCAGAATCTGTTGAAATCTCCCAAAGCACAGTGGGGGGCAGCTGTTCGACGTCATTGCCAAGCATTCTGATTGTGAGTTTATATTTCAGGTTTTCCTCTCCTCTCCCTCCCCCTTCCCCCCCCTCCTTCTTCCCCTCCCCCCTTCCTCCTGCATGCCGCCGTGCTGGTGCATGTCCTTCCGCCGCCCACCATTGTGATGCGCAGTGGCTGCGTTCCGGCGCGGGTGCATTCAGCGCGGAATCGTCTTCGCATGATTTTTCCTTGGCCTGTGTAAGTTGTCATGCTCTACCGATGCGCCGTCTAGGCGCGGCCTTTTCCTGTATAGCGGGGGGGGTTCTAAAGACTTCTGTCGATTACCTGGCCGACGGCACCCAGAGAAGGTAGGTGGGCCACGCGGAGATTCGAGCAACAGACCAACGGGCATGATATTTTCGTGGCCACCATTCCGTCACAACCACACCTGAAATAGGTCAACGCGGAAGTGAACGGCCACGCGGTCGCAATCGGCGATTGCAATGAGCCATTCTACCAGGCGCCCTGACAGAGGACAGGATCTTCTTGGAACCGCCATCCGAAGCAGGAGTACCAGCAGGTTGCTCATAGGAAGCAGCGCGCCTTACCCCAGGACTCAAAGGGGGCACCCAAGGCACGCGAGGATCACAGCGCAGTGACGATGGAACAAGCGGTTTTTGATCGAGGGCGCTGCGACGGCTGTATCTTCATGAGGACCCAAGACAAGGTCAAGGCAGGACGACACGCTGATGACTTCCTCGTAGCAAGGCCTGGCCCGGGAATCAGTAGACCAACTACTGGCGGAAATTGGCGAGAAGCTTCGGCTCCCGGGCGTGTTGAAAACCTCTGCAACGCAGGCGGCCAGGGCACTCCCTTGAGCATGCAGGTCCGCAGTATCAGGGGCGGCTATACGATCAGGGGTAAGACGTCGCCGGTCGAGGATACGCTACTGGAGCTCGGGTTGCAGACGGCAAAGCCTCAGTCGTCCCGGAGACGAAGAGCAAGGTTAAGCAGAAGGACGACGACGAATTCCAGAACGCAGCAGACCATGGCACGCACAGGATGTGCGTGGAAGAACTATGACAATAATGTCCAGAGCAGCTGAGGCGCTCGGACTGGCATCGCTCATGAGCGAGTGGCGCGAGAACGTGACGCGTGTTCTGGCAAGCGACAGCAGTGGCGCGGGCAGAAGCGCCCTGAGGTTTAATAAACCCACGCGGGCGACAACAACACAGACATGCAGACGAAGCCGATGAACCAGGAGAAATTCGTGAAGCTCTTCCGCAATGTAGCGGACCGCGCCGCCCACTTAGCGACGACGAAGTCGCTGACGCAGTTCGGACAAGCCGTAGCAGGAAAATAAGCTTGAGCCAGCTTGAGCCAGCAGAGTGGCCAGACAACAACACACACAATATTGATTTTGATGCCAACGTGCCCTAACCCAAACGAGTTTTTGTCAGCCATTCCCTCCCGATCCCTGGGCTTACAGGCCTGGCGGAACCGAGGGCGCGTTGAGGCAACGTGCAGCATGTAAGAGGGCAGGTACCCAGCGTAGCAGGTAAGCTCGTGAGACTGGTGCTGTACATCTACGATAGCTGTAGTGTGGAGTTTCGTGCGCATTCTGAAGCCTCCTTGGCGCGAGAAGCATAATTCCCTTGTCTTCTATGGGAAACAAGCGGGTCTGGAGATGCAGGGGATCAGAGACGCAACGCAAGAAACCAGCAAGACAGCGGGACCCCCCCTCAGCCTGGCGCCTCCCGGGGGATGGGAGGCGGTGGATATTGTCCGCGATACTATGCACAATCCGTTTGTGTTGTCCTATTTCAGGTTATGTTCAGTTGTGCATTTGTATACACAAGTATACATGTACGTATACATGTACGTATACGTACAACGTGTATATATATAGAACTGTACATGTACACACGTACACCTATATGCATACATATATATATATATATATACATACACACATACGCACGCATGTATGTCCTTCCCTCCTCTCCCTGCGCAGCTTGACGCTGGTTCCCATGCGCGGGCGGCGGCCAGGCGTATGCGCGCTTCTGGGACGGCTGCACCTCCACCCACCAGGAGACTTTTTTCGTCGTCGTAAAATAAGCAGACGGCCGACGAACTAGGTCGACGTCCTCCTCCGCCCCCTTTCCCTGACCACTCTTCCGCCCCTTCCCTTTCCCGTCCGCTCCCCCCCCCCCGCCCCCTTTTTAGGGGGCCACATGCGAACCCTACCCCTACCCCCCACGATTTCTGAGGGGGAGGGTGGGGTTCACTTCGTTCGGGAGGTCACGAGCGAAGTGCACCCCACCCTCCCCCTCAGAAATCGTGGGGGGCAGGGGCAGGGCTCGCCATGTGGCCCCCTTTCTCCTCTCCCTGGAGGGATCCGACACCCGAGCGCCGTATGGCTCTTGGCACGCCGTCGACGCATCCGCAGGCGATGGCTCCAAATCCTCTGCGGACTGCTAACTCCTCCTCCTCCTCCTCCTCCTCCTTTGGTCGCGTGCATCGCACCGATCGGAAGTTCCTTACTGACCGAGTCGATTCGTCTGCTCGGTCGGTTATCGAACCGATCGACACGCCAGTTGCTTCGAGCCAACATACTTGTGGACTGTGTGTACGGGCGTTTGGGCCGTCTTATTGAATCGATGTGTATGTGGAGCTGGCCTGCTTGTCGAAACGAATGGCCGAGGGACGCCATTCCGCCGTTACTCTGTGCTCGTGGTCGGTCCTGGCATTTCTTATCGCTTTTGTTTCTTAGTTTGCTGGATGGGGCGCGTGGGTGCTTCTGTCTGGCTTGCATGCTGCGTCTATGTTTGTTTTTATTTCTGCCTTCCTGCACTGCTTGTTTGCGTGGTTGGATGGTCTGTGTCGGACATCCGTTCGCTGAGCGCAACGACGTCCTGGTACGCGTGCCACCGAAGAGCGTGACACGACCGCCTCTCGCTCGTTTCGTCCCGACGCGCAGCTACCCACTTTCGGAGTTCCGGTAGCTGCTTTTTGTTACCGAGGGTTTGTTCGTTGTTGTAGGAAATGCCGTCGGCGACCTTTCAATGGAATTTGCTGTTGACGCCAGTGTGTGATCTCCAGAATTATAAACGCGGTCTGATGTAGTCAGGCTTGCGACCTTTCCCCGCGGGGAAGTTGCCGTGCCAGCGTCCTGTGACCCTAGCTGCTGGCTTCCCTCCTGTTGCCGCTGACCTGTCTCATCGTGCGGGTGCGGCACGTGCGCTTCAGGATTCAACGGAGTTGGCCCGAGAGCGGTCGGCACAAGTTCGATTGCATCTCAACCAGCGCATCCGGCTAGTTGAGAAGCCGCCGATCGTGTGAGGCTGAACGATCCACGCGGTGGCAGAAACCATCGACGACGTAGTCAAGACACGAATTTGCCGCATCATGAAATGTTAGCCAGCGTGGGCTCCGAACAGTGCATGATTGCAATGTGGAGGCGGGAACTATGCGGTGTAAGCTCAGTGGTGAAAGCTATGTCGTGTTAGCTACGTGGCGTGAGCAATGGAGGTGAAACATGTGCGGTGTAAGCTGTGCAGAGCAAGAAGATATGTCGTGTGAGACTGGAGATGAGAGCCGTGGGGTATAAGTTGTGTGATGTACGCTATGCTGTGCAATGTATGCGGTGTTAGCTATGTGGTGCAAGCTGTGTGGTGAAAGCTGTACCCTGCATGCTCGGATCACGCCCACGAGGCGCCCACGAGGCGGCACTGGCGGCAGCGTGGCGCAGCATCGGGAAATCCACCCAGCGCACGGGGCGCCCACGAGGCATCGAGGAGGTGGCACGAGCGGCAACGCGGCGCGGCGAGAACCCGGCATACCCGAGCAACCATTCCCCGAGAGCGAAGCACGAGTCCCGGTGCAAGCGCTGTGTAGGGCGCTGTGTAGCGACTACGAGTCCCGGTGCAACGCGGCGCGGCGAGAGCCCGGACTACCCGAGCAATCACTCCGGAGAGCGAAGCCTTATGATCCGTGCCTGCGCTTCATCGAATGCTGGGTGGAGCCGCTCCCCGCCCGCCGCGGTCCGAGGAGGAGGAGGAGGAGGAGGAGGAGGAGGAGGAGGAGGAGGAGAAGGAGGAGGAGGGGGAGGAGGAGGAGGGGGAGGAGGAGGAGGAGGAGGAGAGGAGGAGGAGGAGGAGGAGGGAGGGAGGAGGGGAGGAGGAGGAGTCCCGGTGCAGGCGCCGTGCAGGGAGGCACACCCGTGCTCCGCGGCCGCGGGGGCCCCGGCCTCGCGGTGGCCGGCCCCGCTCTCGGGGGCCTCTCCGTGGCCTCTGAGGTCCCGCCCTCCGCCTCCCCCTCCTCCTCCTCCTCCCCCCTCCTCCCCCTCCTCCTCCTCCTCCTCCTCCCCTCCTCCTCCCCCTCCTCCTCCTCCTCCTCCTCCTCCTCCTCCTCCTCCTCCTCCTCCTCCTCCTCCTCCTCCTCCTCCTCCTCCTCCCCCTCATCTTCATCCTCCTCTCCTCCTCCTCCTCCTCCTCCTCCTCCTCCTCCTCCTCCTCCTTCCGCTCGGCTGGCGCGCCTGCGTGGCCTTGGCAGGGAGCCAGGCGCGAACCCTGCCCCTGCCCGCCACGATCTCTGGGGGGGAGGGCGGGGCTCACCTTCAGGCTCGGGAGCTCCCGGGCGAAGCGGACCCCGCTCCTTCGGAACTCGTGGGGGGCAGGGGCAGGGTTCGCCCTGCGGCCCCCTTATGTCAGTGCCTCCCGCGCGCGGCTCCGGAGATCCCTCCTTCCGGGGCCGTCGTGCACGGTCGGCGGGCTCTTGCCGTCCGGGGGCCTTCTGGACACAGCCAGGGCTCGTGAGGGCTCGGGCCTCCGCCGCCCTCGCCCTGCCGGTGATCTGGCGGTCCGTCGTCCCCGCGGCTCTCGCCCATCTCGCGCCTCGACCACGGCAGTGTTAAAACCCGCGGTCTTCTCTAATTCCTCTCCTAAGCTGGTTTCTGCAGCCTCGTGGCCCACGAGGCTTTCGCAGTCAGCTTAACCACGGAATCGGAATCCGATCGGAGCCGAATCGGATCGAAGTCGACTCGGAGCCCGATCGGAATCGAATCGGAGCCGAGCCGAGGGTGCGAAGCGAAAAAAGGAGGAGGGAGGAGGGAGGAGGAGGGCTCCTCTTGCCGCCTGCTGCCCTGGTGGCGGCGCCGGGCGTCGCTGGTTGCGCCGGCCACCCTTCCAGCTCTCCGCCCCTCCCCTCTCCGCGCCGCAGGCAGCCCAGACAGATCTATAGGTCTGGAGCGTTATTCTTTGGCACTCTGGAAGGTCGGGGCTCCATTCCCCCTTCCTCCTCCGCCCTCCTCTCCCTCTCCTCGTGCTCGTGGGGGGGAGGGGGACGGGGAGGAGGTGGTGGTGGTGGTGTACCCCTTGGGTCCCGCAGTAAGACCCCCCCCCTCTGCGCCGGCCACCCTTCCAGTTCTCCGCCCTTCCAGTTCTTCCCTCTTCCTCCGTGCCTGCGGGTTTGTGCGTGCGCTTGCTGGTTGAGCTCTGGCGGAGCCAGTCGCAGCATGGTCGTTGCCAGCCCCGTTTTCTGTCACGTCTGCTCTGTCTGGCCGGGCCCCGTGGGTGGCTTTGGGGCCCCCTTGTAGTCTGCATGCCGCCCGTCTGCCCCTGCGTCTTCGCCCCTCTCCCTCCCCAGCGCGCCCGCTCTGGCCCCAGGTGTGTCTGCGGCGCCCGCTTTCTCCTCGCGTCGGCTCGGTTCGCCTGCCTGCTCTCGTGCTCTTCTCTTCCTGCCTCTGGGGTTCGGGCTTGCACGCGCCGCCACACTCGTGGGCGTCCACAGGGGGGGTGGCGCCATGGGAGGCGAAGAGGCCCTCTGAGGATGCCCCAGGGGCTTCTCAGAAGGCCCCAGCGTGCTTGTAAGAACCCCCCCTGCCCACCTGGAAGCCCCACCGCCTACTTTGAAGCTCACCCCCCTCTCGTGCCATCCCCGAGAGGGCGCCGCCAACACGCAAGGTGACTGTTCTACTTTGCCGTTTGCGTGGCCCGCTACAGTTGACCCAACGATTGCGACCCATTCCGCGTTAGAGAAGAAGCGTGAGTGAATGCGTGTGGGAGGCGTCCAATCTCCATAATGTATTCTTGTTGTGTTTTTTTGTTTGTTTCCTCTCTCTCTATACATATATATATATATATATAATGTATACCTGGGGGAGGTGGCCGGGGGGTCCCGCCCAAGGATCTCGCCAGGGCATGGCGGGCACGGGGCCAGAGCATGGCGGGCCCGGGGTCTTATTCTCCCTGTGTTTTTTCAGGGTGTCCGAGGAGGAGCAGGAGGAGAAGGAGGAGAAGGAGGAGGAGGAGGAGGAGGGATACGACGAGGAGGACGAGGAGGACGAGGAGGACGAGGACGAGGACGAGGAGGAGGAGGAGGAGGACGAGGAGGAGGGTGGGAGAGGAGGGAGGGAGGGAGGAGGGAGGAGGAAGAGAGAGGAGGGAGGAGGAGGACGGAGCCACCAGAGCCCTGGGGGACGCGGCCGGGGGGTCCGCCCAGGGAGGGAGCTCGCCAGGGCATGGGGGGGCCCGGGGCCAGGGCATGGAGCGTCAGGAGCGTCGGGGGCGTCAGGAGCGCCAGGGGCGTCAGGAGCGCCAGGAGCGTCAGGGGCGTCAGGACCGTCAGGGGCGTCAGGGGCGACTCTGGCGCCGCCGCTCGAGACATCCCGCCGCTCGAGACATCCTCACAACTCCGGCGCCGCCGCTCGAGACATCCTCACAACTCCGGCGCCGCCGCTCGAGACATCACAACTTTGGCGCCGCCGCTCGAGGCATCCTCACATTTCCAGCGCCGCCGCTCGAAACATCCTCACAATTCCGGCGCCGCCGCTCGAGACATCTTCACATCTTTCCGGCGCCGCCGCTCGAGCGTCAGGAGCGTCAGGGGCGTCAAGAGCGTCAGGAGCTTCACCATCCTACGCTCTTGCCCCCCTGCCCCCTGGACAGCATTCACCGTCTTCGCGATCTTACCCTCTTACCTTCTTACTTTCTCACCTTCTTACTCCCCGGCCTCGGCGGCCTCGGCCTCACGGCGTCACCACGACGATCCTCTTGTCCTCGCGCCACCCTGAACAGCATTGGCCCGCTTCACCGCCCCACCATCTTGCCCCCCTGCCCCCTGGACAGCATTCGCCGTCTTCGCCTTCTTACTTTCTTACCTTCTTACCCCCGGGCCTCGGCCTCAAGACGTCACCAAATCGACCCTCTTACTGTCGCGCCCCCCTGAACAGCATTGACCCGCTTCACCATCCCACCCTCTTGCCCCCCTGCCCCCTGGGCAGCATTCGCCGTCTTCGCAATCTTCCTTACTCTCTGGCCTTCGTCATCTCATTTCCATCGCGCTCCATTGCCCTCGTGGCGCTTTTTTCTCGTCAGCCCTGAGACCCTTGCCCTCTCACCCCCTCAATCCCCCTCGTACCCCTGCCATGCTAACCCTCTCCGCCCTCCTGACATGGACAAGGGCGGGGGCGGGGGTGGATGGGCGCTGGAGGCGCATGCCACGCGTGCTGGGTCCAGGCGTCGGAAAGAGAGTGCAGGAGGAAGGCGGAGGGAGAAGGGGGGCAAAACTGTAACTTGACGTTCTTGCTGTCGCTGCGATTGGAGCGTTACGGGCGGCAGGGGGCTCATGAGAAGGGCGGGCGAGACTTCCAGTTTCGCTGAATTAACCGGAGGAGGACGGAGGGAGAAGGGAATTAATATTGTAAATTGACGTTCTTGCTTTCTCTCTGCGATTGGAGCGTCAATGACGGCAGGGGGAGAAGGGGCAGCGGGGACTTACATTTTTTTGGATTCGCGTAGCATTCAGTTTCACGTGCACGCGGTTTCGCACGTTTTCGGTTTCGCCCATGGTTCCAACCTCGCACTCTTGAGCCTCATGGAGCAGGGTCAGAGACTTCGCGCTTGTAAGTTCGGGTTCCGTTGCCCCGGGGGACCTGGCTGGAAAAATAGATCTCGTGGCCCATCATAGTCCCCTCTCCTATCGAAGGCGCGCCTCCCGCGCTGGCGCTCGGAGAGCGCGGGCGCGATCTCCCGCGGGCCACAGCGGCTCAGTCTGCCGCGACCATCCAGGACGCGCTCGCGAAGGATCCGGGCCGGACGGCGCGCGCGATTTGAGGAGGAGGAGGAGGAGGAGGAGGAGGAGGAGGAGGAGGAGGAGGAGGAGGAGGAGCAGGGGTTCTGCGCGCGAAAGGCGTCTGGGAGAGCGCGTTCGGCGCGCAGCCGCCGCGCAACCCGCGCTTGCGCGGGTTGCGCGCCGAGCGGGGGCCCAGCTCGACGCCGCGCTCGGGTGGCGTCTCGCAGCCTTCGGCCCGCCCCGCCGCCGCTCTCGGGTCGCGCGCGAGAGCCTCCAGTCGGGCCGGGCGAAAGGGGGGGATTGGGAAAGGGAGGGTTACGAAATTTGCTGCATGCAGCTGGTTTCGGCCTCACCGAGGGGGCTATTCCTCGATACATGGCCGCCTCCTGGCGCCGGGAGGCGCCGGGAAAGTCAGCTACGTGAGCTGATTCTCAACCCCCCGCTTTGCTATCCCCCCCTTTCGCCCGACCCGATCCAGGAGCATGCGGGACATGTTTCGGGGGCCTTCTCGGGGGCCTCTCGGCAGCTTTCCGGGAGATGCGGGAAATCTCGCCGGAGCGATGGGCCACGCGTCGCGTCGCGCTCTGGGGGCGCGGCGGCGGATAGTTACACGGGCCGCCGGGCGCTCAAGCGGGAGATTGCACGAGTGCGGCGGCGGCGCAGTAGCCCCGAGCGCCCGGCGCGCCGCCGCCGCGGCACCCTGACTCCGGATCCGCCCTACTTTTGGCTTTTTTCAACTGAAAATTGCGTCGGAAGTCCATGTATAAGAAGCCGAAGAAGTAGGGCGGAAACATCCGCCCCAAAGGAGCAGGGCTGATATTCTCGCCCACCGGTTTGGCGTTTCTATTCGTCGGTGAAGTCGCGCGTAGCAGAGCGCGTGTTTGTTCGGATCCGAGCCGCGGGCAAGTAAGGCCGATACATAATCAAGTTCGTGCGGCGCCTCTTTTCGAAGCCACCCAGAGCACCTGCCCTCATGTGCGGGGTTGACAAATTTGTCCACGATGCAGAGACATGTTTTCATTTGGTCGTCGCGGCCCCGCCGCTCGCGCAGCGGCCCGAGAGGGTCTCGAGACGGTCAAAGACGGCTTCTAGACGACCCGCGATGCTTCGAAGATGGCCCAAGAGGATTCCAAGGTGCCCCCAAGCGGCCCGCGCCCACTGATCCCAGCAACGCTCATTAGTATTTATGGCGTTTTTGCCCGTCGGACTTCGGCCCAAACGTTGTGGTGCTGGCCCAAATCTTGCCCAACAGGCCCAAAACAGGGCTTTAAGACGGCGCCAGAACGATCCTGAACGGCCTCCGAGACGGCTGATGGCGCCCCTGGCTGCGCGCTGAAAGGGAACCGCGCCCGCGCCCGGAAGCGGAGGTCGATGCATCTTCCGCGCCGTCAATCAAAACATGTCTTGTTCCTCGCCCCCCCAGAAAAACATCCGACATCTAGATGTTTTCGCTCTGCGGGCCCAGGATTTCCGACGCGTCAATGAGACGTCTTTTCGAGCGTAGCCCGAATGTGTTTCTCGCGAGGTAAACTCCGACCGACTGACAGACAGGCAGGCTGACTGACTGACTGAGTGACCAACTGACTGGTTGCACCCGCTACGCGGCTGTTGCATTCTCGGCCGCACAAGGCGCAACCGATGGCGCAACCAATAGGAGACGGCATTATTCTCTGCCGCCGAGGGCGCAGCCTACGGCGCAACCAATAGCGGGCGGCTTTATTCTCAGCCGCCGCCGAGGGCGCAACCCGCGGCGCAACCAATAGAAGACGGCTTTATTCTCGGCCGCCGAGGGCGCAACCTATGGCGCCACCAATAGGAGATGGAATTATCTCCGCCGCCGAGGGCGCAACCGTTGGCGCGACCAACAGGAGGCGGAAATACTCTCGGCCGCCGAGGGCGCAACCTATGGCGCAACCACAACCGACGGGGTCATTCTCGGCCGCCGAGGGCGCAACCAGGCGAAGCCAATCAGGGACGGGCTCATATTCTCGACCGCTGGAGCGCAACCTTCGGCGCAGCCGACAGCAGCCGGTTCTAGTCTCGGCCGCCGAGGGCGCCGCCTGTGGCGCAACAAATAGACAGCGGTTCTATTCTCGGCTGCCGAAGGCCCAAGCTATGGCGCAACCGATGCGCGGCAGCTTTATCTAAAGGCTGCCGCCTCTGCCGCCGACCCCAGAAGAGCTTGCATGCCCAGTTGTAACCATGTGTGTTTGATTCACCTTTTCAAGTGGCCTCCCAGATCGCCCCAAGGCCAGGGGCTGTTTTGGGAGAGGACGAAAGGGGGATGTCAGACGTGGTTTGGGGATCGGGGCGTTTCTGGACGTCGAAACCCGCTACCGTGCCTGGGCTGCGGGTCGGAGGCCACGCGGATGGCAAAGGGTGTCTCGTAGGAGGCGTCTCGGAGGCGTTTGGGAGGCAGTTTGTGCTCCTCTTGGGGGCCTCCCCGGAGCCTTTTGGTTGTTTGGGGGCGTAACATATGAAGCAACCTATAGAAGACAGTCTTATTCTCGGCCGCCTAGGGCGCAATCGCTGTCGCAACCAGCGGGGGAAGGTTGTCCTCTTGCACGGGGTGACCAGACCCCCGACTACTGCATTTCGCGTCGCCCGCCCCTCTGCCCCCAGCTTTTCACTCAGCGGCCCCCTGTCTCCCGCGCCCTTCTGTTCCCAGCGGCCGAATGCCCCTTCCGCCCCGGCCATTTTATTTCGCGCCGCCCCGCCACCTTCCTCCTCCTTTTCCGCCCCCGGCTCCATCCCCGGCGGCCTCATTTTTGTCGCCCCCAGTTGCCGAACCCCCCCCCCGCTCCGACCGCGTAATTTTGCGTCGCCCCCCCCTCCCCCCCGCCCACCCCGCGCGCGCGCCGCTTGTTCTCGGCCACTGAGGGCGCAACCTACGGCGCAACCAGCGCGTTCATTTTCGGCCGCCGAGGGCGCAACCCACGGCGAAGCTAATAGGAGGCGGTTTTATCCTCGGCGCCCGCGGGCTCAACCCCTGGCGCAACCAGTACGAATTTTGTTCTATCATCGGCCGCCAAGGGCGCGTCCGACAGGAGACGGGTTCTTTCTCGGCCGCCGAGGGCGCAACCTATCGCGCAACCAATAGGAGGCGGTTTTATTTTCGGCGGCCGAGGGCTCAACGTTCGGCGCAACCAGAAGGCGGAGCTTTTATTCTCGGCCGACGGGGAGGAATACGAACAGCACGAAGACGATGACGAAGACGAAGACAACGACGCTAACCACAACGACGACGGCGACGACGACAGCAGCGGCGCGGCAAACGCGTTGGTTGCGACGACGACGGCGACGACGACGACAGCGGCGGCAGCGACGGCGCTGGCAAAGACGAAGACCGTCGCCACCACGACGACGCCAAAGGCGACGACGAGCACGCCGACCTGGCAAAGCCCGGCTGGACATCCAGACGCGCGCGGGGCCACGTCAGATTTATGCTCGCCGTTTTGGCTGGCGGCGGTGGCCAAGCGGCGAGCTGTCTCGCGATTTCATCCACGGTCGTTTCATGGCGGCCCTGGGCCCGCTGAGGGCCCCCGGATACCGATGTGCGGGGACGGACTTCCGCTTTGATTTTTCAAGACGTTGGGTCTCTGGGCTCATCGCCCCTCCTCCTCGCCCCCCCCCTCCCTCTTCTTCTCCCAGCTCTGCTCCCCTCCCCCATTTTCCTCTCTTCTCCTCCCCCCGCTCCTCCTTCTCCTCCCCTCTGTCGTTGTCGTCGTATTCGTCGTCCTATTCGCCGTCGTCGCCGTCGCCGTCGTCGTCTTCGACGTCCTCGTCGCCGTCCTCGTCGTCCTCGTCGCCGTCGTCGTCGACGTCGCGGTCGTCGACGCCTTCGTCGTCGTCGTTGGTCTCGTCGCCGTCGCCGTCGCCGTCGTCGCCCCTGTCACATTCATCGTCGCCGTCCTCCTTTCCTCCTCCTCATCGTCGCCGTCGCGTTCGTATTCCTCGCAATCGCCGTCGTCGTCGTCGCCGTCCTCGCCGTCGCCCTATCCTCGTCGCCGTCGTCGTCGTCGTCGCCGTCGCAAAGGCCCCCGTCCTAGTCGTCGTCGTCGTCCTCGCCCTCGTCCTCGTCGCGTTCGTCGTCCTCGTCGTCGTCGTCGTCGCCGTCGCCTCCGCGGTCGTCGTCGCCGTCCACTACGGCGCCCCAGCTCTGCTCCATGGGGCTCATTTTCTTGCGAATCCGACCGCGAACGGACCGCCGGGATGCATTTGCGCAGGCCTCCAGGGGCCGAAACCTATACGATTCAGAGGGAAAACATGGTTCAAACCGGAGGAAATGTTTCCTATGTTGAAACAATTTTCCCGGCTGGGGAACAATGTGATAATAATTTGAGAAAAAGAAATCATTATCCCAGTGCGGCCCTACCTAGGAGTTTGAGCCCGTAGGAAAGCAGCATCAGCAGTAGCAGCAAAGCTAAGCTAAAGTTCAGCTAAAGCTAAACTAAAGCTAAGTTAAAGCTGAGCTAAAGCTAAGATGAAGCTCAGCTAAAGCTAAGTTAAAGCTAAGCTAAAGCTAAGCTAAGCTAAGCTGAAGCTCAGCGAAAGCTCAGCTAACGCTAAATCAGAACTAAGCTACAGCTAAGCCTAAGCTACAGCTAAGCTAAAGCTAAGGTAAGGCTAAGCTAGAGCTAAGCTGAAGCTAAGTGAAAGCTAAGCTAAAACTAAGCTACATCTAAGCTACAGCTAAGCTAAAGCTAAGATAATGCTAAATTAAAGCTAAAGCTAAACTAAAACTAAGCGAAAGTTATGCTGAAACTAAGCTAAAGTAGGCTAAAACTAAGCTACAGCTAAGCTGAAGCTAAGCTGAAACTAGTAGGTTAAAGCTGAACTTAAGTTAAGGCTGAATTATAGCTGAAGCTAAATCTAAAGCTAAAGCTAAAGCCCCCAGGGGACTGGGGGGGCCGCGGGGCGGGGGCTGGGGGAACCGCCTCTGGCGTTTGACACTGTCCGGCCCTTTAAGCAAACAAAGTAGGACCCTCTAGGCAGAGCCTAGTTAGGGAATGCTTTCAAATTGTTCCCCACATGCTTCGTGGGGTTTTGGTTTTCTTCCCTGCCGCGCCGCACCCGCGACACACACCTCACCCTTCGTACAGCACAGCTCAGCACAGCACAGCACAGCACAGCACAGCTCAGCTCAGCACAGCACGCAGCTCAGCTCAGCTCAGCACGCAGCACAGCTCAGCACAGCTCAGCACAGCCCAGCACGGCTCAGCTCAGCACAGCACAGCACAGCTCGTGGCACTGGCGCAAAGCCTAGCAAGCGTGGCACTTTCTCGGCACCACAGGGGGTGCGCAGGGGGTGGTCCCTGAGCGCGGCCGCTATCCGTGCCAGTCGCCCAGGCAGAGCAGGCGTGGCACTTTCTCGACACCATAGGGGGTGCGCAGGGGGTGGTCCCTGAGCGCGGCCGCTATCCGTGCCAGTCGCCCAGGCATTGCAGGCGTGGCACTTTCTCGACACCATAGGGGGTGCGCAGGGGGTGGTCCCTGAGCGCGGCCGCTATCCGTGCCAGTCGTCCAGGCATAGCAGGCGTGGCATTTTCTCGACACCATAGGGGGTGCGCAGGGGGTGGTCCCTGAGCGCGGCCGCTATCCGTGCCAGTCGTCCAGGCATAGCAGGCGTGGCACTTTCTCGACACAATAGGGGGTGCGCAGGGGGTGGTCCCTGAGCGCGGCCGCTATCCGTGCCAGTCGTCCAGGCATAGCAGGCGTGGCACTTTCTCGACACCATAGGGGGTGCGCAGGGGGTGGTCCCTGAGC
Source organism: Prorocentrum cordatum (assembly GCA_963575745.1). Classification (NCBI taxonomy): domain Eukaryota; class Dinophyceae; order Prorocentrales; family Prorocentraceae; genus Prorocentrum; species Prorocentrum cordatum. The sequence goes on from CAUYUJ010010713.1 coordinate 161,181, forward strand.
GCGGCCGCTATCCGTGCCAGTCGTCCAGGCATAGCAGGCGTGGCACTTTCTCGACACCATAGCGGGTGCGCAGGGGGTGGTCCCTGAGCGCGGCCGCTATCCGTGCCAGTCGTCCAGGCATAGCAGGCGTGACCTTTCTCGCATAGGGGGTGCGCGGGGGTGGTCCCTGAGCGCGCGCCGCTATCCTGCCAGGGTGTTGAGACTTAGCACCGTGGCTCTTTCTCGACAACCAGAGCACCATCGGGGGATGCGCAGGGTATGGTCCCTGAGCGCGGCCGCTATCCGTAGCCAGTCGTCCCGGCATAGCAGCGTGCACTTTCTCGACACCAAAGGGGGTGCGCAGGGGGTGGTCACTGAGCGCGGCCGCTATCCGTGCCAGTCGTCCAGGCATAGCAGGCGTGGCACTTTCTCGACACCATAAGGGGGTGCGCAGGGGGTGGTCCCCGAGCGCGGCCGCTATCCGTGCCAGTCGTCCAGGCATACAGGCGTGGAGCATATTCTCGACACAATATAGGGGGTGCGCAGGGGTGTCCCTGACGCGGGCCGCTATCCGGCCAGTCGTCCAGGCATAAGCAGGCCGTGGCACTTTCCTCGACTCCATAAGGGGTGGCGCAGGGGTGTCCCTGAGCGCGGCCGCTATCCGTGCCAGTCGTCCAGCAATAAGCAAAGGCGTGGCAACTTTCTCGACACCATAGGGGGTGCGCAGGGGGTGGTCCCTGAGCGCGGCCGCTATCCGTGCCAGTCGCCCAGGCATAGCAGGCGTGGCACTTTCTCGACATCACAGGGGGTGTGCCAGTCGTCCAGGCACAGCAGGCGTGGCTCTTTCTCGACACCATAGGGGGTGCGCAGGGGGTGGTACCTGAGCGCGGCCGCTATCCGTGCCAGTCGTCCAGGCATAGCAGGCGTGGCATTTTC
>CAUYUJ010010713.1:164695-179695 GCA_963575745.1 Prorocentrum cordatum
CGGCCGAGAATACATCCGCCCCCTATCGGTCGTGGTATAGATTGCGCCCCCGGCGGCCGAGAGCAAGGCCGTCTTCTATTGGTTGCGCCGTCGGTTGCGCCCTCGGCGCCGGCCGAGAATGGGCCCGCCCAATATTGGTCGCGCCGCGGGTTGCGCCGCGCCATCGGCGGCGGCTCATAATAAAACAGTATGCCACCGGTTGCGCCATCTGTTGCGCCCTCGGCAGCAAAGAGTAGAATCGCCCCCCATTGGTTTCGCCGCGGCCGCGCCCTCGGCGGCCGAACAAGTAAAACCGTCGCGCAACGGGTGCGACCAGTCAGTTGGTCAGTCAGTCGGTCAGTCGCCCAATCCGTTTGTCTGTCAGCCCGTCGGTCTGTCGGGGTTTGCCCCGCGAGAAACAAAGTCGGGATGCGCCCGAAATCACGGCGGAAGATTGTCGCCGCTTTCGTCCTTCGGGCGCCCTCAGAGGGTCGTCAGACGCAGACCCACGCAGCAACGTTGTCCACTGATCTGTCGGGGCCTCCAGGGGCCGCGCGTTGAACTCGCCGAGACGTCCGATGTCTGGGAGGGGGCGGAGAAGGAGGAGGAGGGGCAGGAGGAGGAGGAGAGAGGAGGGAGAGGGGGGGGGGGGGGGGCAGGAAGGAGGAGGAGGGGGGGAGTAGGAGGAAGAGCAGCAGGAGGAGCCATTTTGAGCCGTCTCAGCCGTCTCGGGGGGGGCGCGTTGGACCGCCCCGGCGCCGCGTTGAAGCCCTCTTGATCGCTTCGGCGGCAATGCGGGCGCCATCTTAAAGGCCGGTGCGAGTCTCGAGATGGCGAGCGACAAATTTATGATTGTCAATTCGTTGCGCCCACCTTGCGACCCATTTCCGGCCTGCGCGCGACCGCCCTTGACCCGCCCCGCGCGCCACCGCTGCCGCGCGCGGTGGTCGCACTTGCGCGACGCGGAGCTCCGCGGAAGGCCCCGACGGCAAGGTGCGCATGGAGGCCCCGCCTCATGTCGGCACGCCGTTCACGGGCTCGTGGCGCCATAGAGTGCGCCGCCGAAGGCTTCAGTGACATGGTCCGCGTGGCGGCCCCGCAACGTGGAACCGACTTGGAAAAAGATGTCTGAACCCTGCTGCAGCCGCGCAGCACGGAACGCATCCAATGCTTTTCCCATGGCGCACGTTCGGTCACGCACCCAGCGTAAAGTAGGGCGGAAGTCCACAAACGTAGGGCGGAAACAGCAGCGGAAAAGCAGTTGGCCCATCGACGCCCTTGGGCCTCGGGGGGCCCCGGGGTGTTTGTGGGCGGTCACAAGGTCGTGCGCTGGCGCGTTCGCGGGCCGCGCCCGCGCTCGGTGGCGCGGCCCGCCGCCGCGCGCCTCGCGAGTCAGCAGCGCCGCCGACAGAAGCGGCCGCGGGGCGCGCGCCCGCGCACGGCTAAGCCCTCCTCGCAGCGCCGAGCGTCGCGGCGCGGCGCTGCGGGGAGGTTGCTGTTTCCTTCCCCCCCGCCACCCTTCTTTCGGGGCTTCCTGCACCCTGGCGCTCCGCGCGGCATCCAGGCCAGGCGCGCCGCGCGGCGCGGCCTGGCCGGGGGGGGCCGCAGGGGGGGCGCCGACGCCCATCGACGTGGGCGCAGGCACCCCGTGGCAGGGTGGCGCTCTGCAGCGCCGCGCGTAATTTCTGGGGCGGAAGCCGGCGTCGGCGGGGCTTGACAAGTAAGGCGGACATTCCAGGTCCGACTTGCGAAGTTGCCCAAAGTAGGGCGGATCCGGAGTCAGGGCGCCCCGAGGGTCGGCCCAGCCTGTGCCCGGGAGGTGCGCGGCCGCAGATACATTTTCGATTCGAAGCTGCGGCGGCGTTGCAGCCGCCTTCTCAAGTCGCGACGCCTGAGCGGCTTGCTCACGCGGTAAGAGTGCGCCGAGGGCTTGCGGGCCGCTGGCGTGGGCCCTCGATCCAGCGCCGTCTCAGTCGAACAGCCTTGGGCCATCGATGCCTCGCACTGGCCATCCGAAACTAAGACCGCGGGAGAGAAAGTTTCCAAGTTTTTCGCAGACTTGTCATTCCTGCGGTTTGTGTACATGCACTTCCACAGTTCTTCGTTGCCCGCGTGGGTCGACGATGGCGTCGCGCATTCCCAGCAGAGCGAACGCGCCCGTCTCATGCTCGAGCCCGAGACAGCTCCGCGGCTGGAGCAAGAGATGACGGACGCCTACCTCCCGCGGTTGGGCCAGCCGCTAATTGCTGCGTTGCCTTCGGCCCACCCCGCCGCCGCGCCTGGGTTCGCGGCCATGGGCTTCTTGGATTTAGTCGAGATGTCACGGGGGGCCTCTCGACAACCTCTTGGAAGCAGTCGCGATGTCTCTTGGGGGTCACCCCGAGGCTTCAAGGGTGACCCGGGGGCTTCTTGGGGGGGGGGGGGGGGGGGGTCGAGGGGGGGGCCCTGGGTGCCACCCGGCGGCGCGCTGGGGCGGAAGGCTCGAGCTCTCTGTTCGGGCCCAGCCCCGGGAAGCACGCGACGAGGACTCAAGCTTGCGGCATTGGGCGGGGGGCCTGGGGGCATTCCAACTTGCGCCTCGGAGCGCGGCGGCGGATTCTGCCACCCCGTTCGCCCCCCTCTCCTCCACCCCTTCCTCGCCCATCGGCCGCCACGTCAGCGATCTACGTGCCAGTCTATGGAAAACGCGCCCGCCATCACAAGTTTGCCGAGCACCCCCCATCGACCTCCTTTCCCCTTTCGTTCTGCCGCCCGCGCTCGGGGGGGGCAGGACGGGGCAGGGCAGGGGCGCCGAGGCGACGGGGGAGAGGGAAAACACGAGAGGGAACGCGCGGGGGAGGAATATGCCGCGCGCGGGCAGGCGATATCGCGTTGCGCCCCCCCCACTTCGGCGAGTTGGAGGTTCTTTTGGTTTGCCCGTTTATGGCGGCCTTGGGGCCCGACGGCGGCCCCCTAGGGGCCGAAATCTTGCCCGAAACGTCATCGTCGATTCCGCCGCCGCCGCTTCCGCCGTCGTCGTCGGCGCCGTCGCCCAATCGTCGTCGCCGTCGCCGCCTCTCCCATCGCCGTCGCTGCCGTCGCCGCCGCCGTCGTCCACCGCCGTCGTCCGTCGCCGTCGATCGCCGTTGTCGCGGCGTTCGGTTTTCGGCCCCTGGGGGCCCCTTTCGGGCCCCGGTCCCGGGGGCGACGTCGTCGTCGGCGTCGTCGTCGTCGTCGTCGTCGTCTTCGTTCGTCGTCGTCCGTCGTCGTCGTCGTCGCCGTCGGCCGTCGATCGTTGACTGCGTCGTCGTCGTCGTCGCGCAACTCGTTCGTCGTCGCCGTCGCCGCCGCCGACGTTGTCGTCGCCGTCGTCGATCGTCGTCGGATTTTTTTTTTGGGGGATTTTCGAGGGTCTTCGGCGGCTCTGGGGAGTTTTCGAAGGTTCTCGGAAGCTCTCGGAAATTTCGTCGAAAATTTTCGAGTCTCCGAGGTCTCTCGGAGATGCGCGGACGAAACGCTCTCGCGCAGGAGAGTCGAGGACAGATCATCGAGGCTCCCGCGCTGGAGAGGCGAGGGCAAATCCTCGGACGCCTCGAGGCTCTCGCGCTGGAGAGGCGAGGACGAATCCTCGAGGGCCCCGCGCTGGAGAGGCGAGGGCGAATCCTCGAGGGCCCCGTGCTGGAGAGGAGGGCGAATCCTCGAGGGCCCCGTGCCGGAGAGGCGAGGGCGAATCCTCGAGGGCCCCGTGCCGGAGAGGTGAGGACGAATCATCGGGGGGCCCGTGCTGGAGAGGCGAGGACGAATCCTCGACACTCGCGTCGAGGAGAAACGGCGGCGGCAGCCAGAGCGCCGCCTCGAGAAGCTCTGGCCATCCTGCATCTCGTGGCCGTTGGACCTCTGGTTGGCCGGGAGGCATGCGTGGTTTCGGCCCGCGTCGAGTTCGGCTACCGCGGCGAGGCGCGATGCGATGGTGCGACGCTTGGCAAACGAAGGCGCGCGCGACCAAGCGGTGGCAGAGGGCGACGTCGACAGCGAGACGCAGGAGTGGCTGGGAAATCAAGCGCGTCTAGAACTCTGGGCGTTCACGCACTGGAGCGCACGTCAGCGCATGTCCTCGAGGGCCGCGGGGCGTGCCTGGCGGAAGCTCAGCCCTGAGCACAGGGGCAAGTTGATTTGGGATCTGGATGGCAGCGCGAAGCGAGAGGCGATGCGACAATTCGGAGCAGGGTTTGCAAAGGCTTTCATTTCCAGCAAGCTTGTCATCCACGACGAGGAGGAGCTCCAGCGACTTGTTGATGAGAGTGGGGCGGGGTCGCAGCAGCCGCCGTCTTCTTCCTCCGGAGGAGCCGCAGCCGCCCCTCCTCAGGATGGTGGCGCGCGCGACAGGAGTAGCATGGGCGCTGATAAACGGGTGGCGATTCCGCGTGACAGGAGCGCTCTTGCCCCTGGACGGGGCCAGCGTCGAGTCGGCCTTCGAGAAGTGGCGCCGTCGTCGCGCGCTGGGCGACGACGTGACCTGCAGGAGGGCCTGATCTGGGGCTCAAGAGCTCGGAGCGCCGCGCGCGCTGGGGCTAAGCTATATATAATACTAATAATAAGCGGACTTACTTTGGAAGCTCGGCGCGCGCTGAGCTGTCGCATCGACTTGCGAGGAAAACGAACAGGTGAGAAGGAGGATGAGGGACAATCAGGAGCAGCCGTGGAAAGGAGGAGGCGACGATTATGCTCATTCGCCTCACTTCGGTTCCTTTTGACTTAATGGTGTGTATATGGGCGTAGTATCCTAAGTGCCGAATGCTTGTGGGCTAGGTGCCGAATATCACGGTTAGACCTTGAGCCCGTGAGGGGGTCTCGGTTGGTTTCAGGCCAGAAATTGTCGGGTGGGGGGTTCTTAGAAAGGAGTTCCAGAGGCCTGGGGGTGCCGGGGTGCGGCGGGGGGCATCGGTAGGCTTCAGGCCAGAAATTGCCGGGTGGGGGTCCCGAAAACAGGGTTCCAGAAGCCTGGGGGTGCCGGGGCGCGGTGGGGGTATCGGTAAGTGTCAGGCCAGAAATTGCCGGGTGGGGGGTCCCAAGAACAGAGTTCCAGAGACCTGGGGGCGCCGGGGTGCGGTGGCTGCGGTAGGTTTCAGGCCACAAATTGTCGGGTGGGGGCGCCCCAAGAACAGAGTTCCAGAGGCCTGGGGGTGCCGGGGTGCGGTGGGGCGCATCGGTAGGTTTCAGGCCAGAGGTTGTCGGGTGGGGGGCCCCAAGAACGGAGATCCAGAGGCCTGGGGGTGCCGGGGCGCGGTGGGGGGTATCGGTAGGTTTCAGGCCAGAAGTTGTCGGGTGGTGGGTCCCAAGGATAGAGTTCCAGAGGGTTGGGGGTGCCGGGTCGCGGTGGGGGGCAACGGTCGATTTTTGGCGAAAAACTGTCGAGTGGGGGAGCCCCTAGGGCGGAGTTTCAGAGGCCTGGGGTGCCTGGGCGTATCGGTCGATTTCAGGCCAGAAATTCTGGCCGGTGCTCGAGCGGATTGGAAACACCGCGCCGGTTCTTGCAACTGGGGGCTCAGCGGGAGCCAGGCCGTGTCGGGGCCCAAGTGGCAACGCGACCTGGCGCATCCTCCTCCACTCCTCCTTCTCCCATCCCGTGCCCTTCTCGTTGTGGATGGGCCCGACGAATGGTCTTGCGCTGTTTGTGAGGAAGCATTTGTTTCTAGTGCAGCCTGCGGCCGGGGTAATTTTTGCTGGTCCCCAAGAATTACCGTGCCCGCAAGGCTGCAACGGCGCTGGGCCCGTTTTCGGAACTTCGAGGTTCCGAGCCTGGCGACGCACATGATTTTACATATGACATATCACACGCGCGTCTTTATTGCGGGTCGCAGCTGTGTTCTGAGATGTGCGTATATGTGTAAACATGTGTATACATACATCACGATTGGCGCACACATATTTCATGCAGGATTTTGAAGATTGCTGCTGTATGGGGACCCTCTGGGAAGTCCTCTTGGAGCCTTCTTCGGGTGTCTTGGAAGCCTGGAACCGTCTTGAAGCCAGGTTGAGCGTTTTGGAACGATTTGAGGCTGTCTGGGGAGCCTCTTGTCTTGGGGTTGGAAGGAAGAAGTCAAATGGACGAGAGCTTCTCCCAGTGTGGGGGCGCCCCCCGCTGGGGGCCCCCCCTTACCCCCCCCCGGGGCCCGCCCCTGGGACCCCCCATTTCGAATCAACGACGCCAGCCAGTGCTGGATGCTTTTTCCCCAAACAGCTTGCTGAACGGGGTGCTGTTGTGGTAGAAGCTAACTCCGGCCGAGGGAATTCAAAGCAGAGGCGTCCTCAACAAAATCTGGTGGTTCGGGCCATTTCGCCTGAGACATCCTCACAACTCTCGTCTCTGAGTTGTCCGGGATTGGGCGTTTCGCCTGAGACACCCTCCTGAATCTGAGCTCCGAGCTGCCGCGCGCGAGGTGGTCCGCCCCGTTTCGCCTGAGACATCCTCGAAACTCTGGGCTCCGAGCTGCCGCGCGAGAGTTCGTCCGGGCCGTTTCGCCTGACACGTCCTCGCAACTCCAAGCTCCGAGCTGCCGATCGCGAGGTGAGCCGGCCCCCGGTCTCGCCCAGCGGGGTGGTGAACGGGGTGCTGAACGGGGCGCCCCGCGGCGCGCCCCGCGGGCTCCGTCGGGGGCGCGTGGGCCCTGGCCTGGACCCGCCTCCCCGGCGGCTCCCCGCCCGTCCTCCTCCTGCTGCTGCTGCTGCTCGTCGTCGTCGTCGTCGTCGTCGTTGTCGTTGTCGTCGTCGTCGTCGTGATTGCGTGATTGCGCGATTGTCGTCGTCGTTGTCGTCGTCGCCTCGGCCTTCCAAGGCCTGGAGGCGGAGGAGGGTACGCGATGCATGGTAGAGCACGGCATTGCACGGCGTAGAGGAGCACGGCAGAGCGTAATTAGCATGTCATAGCATGGTGTGGCATTGCGTAGTGAAGCATTGCATCACAAAGCATTGCAACGCAAAACATGGCATCGCACATCGGCGCCCAACACAACACCGCGGTGACGACGATGAGGCAGAAGAGAAAGAGAACCAGGAGGATAAGGAGGAAAATGCGACGTGGGGCGAGGATGTATAGGAGGAGGCGGAGGCAGGGCATCAGGAATATGAGGAAGATAGCGATGAGGAAGGAAAGGAGGGTAGGAGGAGGAATGTGACTAGAAGGGGGAGAAAGAGGTGGAGTGTGAAGGCAGGCGGGAGAGGCGAGAATGATATTTCCCAAGAGGAGCACGTAGACGACGATGACGACGGGGCGCGCCGATTACGAGCAGGGGGGCGATAATTGCAGGACGCGCGAACAGACTCAGGATCCACCCTGGCTCTAAAAACGCCGTTTAGGGATAACGCACTCTAGCTATAATTGAGCTGACGTGCCCGAGGAGGAAAGGTGACCGCAGAGGGGGGGGGGAAGGTGAAAGCCGCAGAAACGCGAACCCGCGGACACGCGAAGCCGTATTCCTCTCACGCACGCCGACAGGGTCTGCGGATTTTAACTGCAATTTACTGTTGGTGTCAGGGATCGGTCAGAGTCTTGCGGGGCGCACTCGTTTCAAGGGGAGCGGGGATGCCAGGGCAGCGCCCTGCACGCTCGCGCGCGCATCGATGCGCCCACACTGGCACGCGCGCGCGCATCAATGCGCGAATGGAATTCCAGACGCCTGGGAGCTCAGGGGGGCACTGAAATACAGGAAACAAAAAACAAACGGGAGCAGCAGCAGCAGCAGCAGCTAAAGGAGCAGGAGGAGGGGGAGCAGCAGCAGCCGCAGCAGGAGGAACAGGAAAAGGCACAGGGAGGGGATAAGAAGGCTGAGGACGAGGATGATGAGTCCGAGTACGAGGCAGACGAGGATGGATAGTCGGAAGGGGAAGGGGGAGTTGAGGATGAAGGGAGGTGATGTGATACTATGACTGCTTGCGGCGGTGCGCTCTGAGGCCTCCTCTGACTGTCCCCCAGGGGGGCGGGAATCCCCCCCCCCGGGGGACACTCCAGACGTGGGGGGAGGACGGTGTCCTTGGAGCTGGGGGCTTCCGTAGGACATTCCCAATCATCGTGTTTTCAAGGTGTAGGACACTCCAGACAGGTCCGGAGTGCCCCCGGGGGGGGGGGGATTCCCCCCCCCTCCGGGGACAGCTGGGAGAACCTTCCTTCTCCCTCCCCCCTTCTCCCGCCTTGTCTTTCTTTCCGTTTCTTTCCTGTTCATTATCGCTCTTATTTGCCTCGCTCCGTACTCGCTCTCGTCCTCGTCCTCGTGCTTGTACTCGTACTCATCGTCCTCGTCCTCAGCCTTCTTATCCACTCTCCTCTCTACCTGTTCCTGCTCCTTCTGCTGCTGCTGCTGCAGCTGCTGCTCCCCCTCCTCCTGCTCTTTCCGCTGCTGCTGCTTCCGTTTGTTCCCCAAACAGCTTGCTGAACGGGGTGCTGATGTGGTAGAAGCTGGCCCCAGCCGAGGGAATTCCAAGCAAAGACGTCCTCAGCAAAGTCTGGTGGTTCGGGCCGTTTCGCCTGAGACATCCTCACAACTCTCGTTTCTGAGTTGTCCGGGATTAGGCGTTTCGCCTGAGACATCCTCCTGCATCTGAGCTCCGAGCTGCCGCGCGCGAGGTGGTCCGGCCCGTTTCGCTTGAGACATCCTCGAAACTCTGGGCTCCGAGCTGCCGCGCGAGAGGTCGTCCGGGCCGTTTCGCCTGAGACGTCCTCGCAACTCCAAGCTCCGAGCTGCCGATCGCGAGGTGAGCCGGCCCCCGGTCTCGCCCAGCGGGGTGGTGAACGGGGTGCTGAACGGGGCACCCCGCGGCGCGCCCCTCCGCGGGCGCGGGCTCCGTCGGGGGCGCGTCGGCCCTGCCTGAGCGACCCGCCTCCCCGGCGGCTCCCCGCCCGTCCACCTGCCGCTGCTGCTGCTCGTCGTCGTCGTCGTTGTCGTCGTCGTCGTGGTCGTCGTCGTGATTGCGTGATTGCGCGATTGTCGTCGTCGTTATCGTCGTCGCCTCGGCCTTCCAAGGCCTGGAGGCGGAGGAGGGTACGCGATGCATGGTAGAGCGCGGCATAGCACGGCGTAGAGGAGCACGGCAGAGCGTAATTCGCATGTCATAGCATGGTGTGGCATTGCGTAGTGAAGCATTGCATCACAAAGCATTGCAACGCAAAACATGGCATCGCACAGCGGCACAGAACGCAACGCCGCGGCGACGACGATGAGGCAGAAGAGAAAGAGAACCAGGAGGATGAGGATAATGTGAAGTGGGGCGAGGATATATGGGAGGAGGCGGAAGCAGGGCATCAGGAATATGAGGAGGATAACGATGAGGAGGAAGGAAAGGAGGGTAGGAGGAGGAATGTGACTAGAAGGGGGAGAAAGAGGTGGAGTGTGAAGGCAGGCGGGAGAGGCGAGAATGATATTTCCCAAGAGGAGCACGTAGACGACGATGACGACGGGGCGTGCCGATCAAGAGCAGGAGGACGATAACTGCAGGACGCGCGAACAGACTCAGGATCCACCCTGGCTCTACAAACGCTGTTTGGGGATACTGCGCTCTGGCTATAATTTTCTGTTTCCTGTATTTCAGTGCCCTCCTGAGCTCGCGTGCGTCTGGAATTCCATTCGCGCATTGATGCGCGCGCGTGCGTGCCAGTGTGGGCGCTTGAGCGCTGCAGGGCGCTGCCCTGGCATCCCCGCTCCCCTTGAAACGAGTGCGCCCTGCAGGACTCTGACCGATCCCTGACGCCAACAGTAAATTGCAGTTAAAATCCGCCGACCCTGTCGGCGTGCGTGAGGGGAAGACGGCTTCGCGTGTCCGTGGATTCGCGTTTCCGTGGTCTTCACCTTCTTTCCCCCCCCCTCTGTGGTCACCTCTCCTCCTCGGGCACGTCAGCTCAAAAGGCATCCAACGCTGGCGTCGTTGATTCGAAAGGGGGGATCCCAGAGGCGGGCCCCGGGGATATTAAGGCTCCTGGGGGGGGAGCCCCCCCCCCCAGTTGGAGAGGCTGTCGCCCCGTTGGTTTCTTCCTTCCAACCCCAAGACAATCCAAGAGGCTCCCCAGACAGCCTCAGATCGTTCCAGAACGCCCAGCATGGCTTCAAGACGGTTCCAGAGGCCTCCAAGACGCCCCAAGAAGGCTCCACGAGGACTTCCCGGAGGGTCCCCTAGAGCAACAATCTTCAACATCCAGCAGGAAATATGTATGCACCAATCGTGATGTATGTGTTATACGCACATACTTACACATATACACATATCTCAGAACACGGCTGCGAGCCGCAATAAGGACGCGCGTATGATATATTATATGTAAAATTACGTGTGTCACCAGGTTCGGAACCTCGAGGTTCCGGAAAATACCCAACGCCGCTGCAGCCCGTGACCGGGGCACTGCCTGTGGACCAACAAGACCCACCCCGGTCACAAGCTGCACTCGAAAAAAGTGCGTCCTCACGGACAGCGCAAGACCACTCGTCGGCCCCATCCACGACGAGGAGGGCACGGGATAGGAGAAGAAGGAGTGGAGGAGGATGCGCTAGGTCGCATTGCCACCTGGGCGGCCCGTCGCCGCTTGGCTCCCGCTGGGCCCCCAGCTACAAGAACCGGCGCGGTGTTTCCAATCCGCTTGAGCACCGGCCAGAATTGTCGAGTGGTGGGTCCCACGGACAGAGTTCCAGATCCAGGCCTGGGGGTGCCAAGGCGCGGTGGTGGGCATCGGTAGGTTTCAGGCCAGAAATTGTCGGGTGGTGGGTCCCAAGAACAGAGTGTTCAGAGGCCTGGGGGTGCCGGGGCGCAGAAATTGTCGGGGGGGGGGGCCAAAGAACAAACATCCCGATGGGGTGGTCTGGCGGGGTGGGGATGTCAGACGTGGTTGACGCAGGTTGGGGGTCAGGGTGGGTTCTGGGCCAGGAATTGTCGGGTGGGGGGGGTGGGGGGCAAGAACAGAGGTCCCGATGGGGTGGTCTGGCTGGGTGGGGATGTCAGACGTGGTGGAGGCAGGGTGGGGGTCAGGGTTGGTTCTGGGCCGGGAATTGTCGGGTGGGGGGCCCCAAGAACAGAGGTTCCGATGGGGTGGTCTGGTGAGAGCGTGGTGGAAGCAAGGCGGGAGGGTCCCGGGACGATTTTTGCAGCATGGGCGGACACGAAGAGTTCAGTGCCAAATGCTCCAGGAGGCTGGCGGTGTCAGGTGCGGTGGGAGCGAGGTGGGAGCGTGGTGGAGACAGAGTGGGAAGTTCCCGGGGCGATTTTTGCAGGGTGGAATCTTGTGGCACGTGCACAAAGGATTCCGCACACGCCTCTGGGGTCGGCGGATTATGTTGGGGTCTCTGGTTACTTGCTTGCACCGTGTCATGGCATGTCACCGGGTCTCGGCGTGGCGAACCACAGCATGCTACGCCGTAGTATGGTATGCACGTGCACGCCCATGCTACATTACGTTATGTAGAAACGTCGTCATCCTCTGAAGTTGCGGTACATCACGCTGTGCTTTGTGACGGATGTGTGCATGCAGATACGCGTTATTGCGTTGGTATCCGCCGCTGATGGCCTTCTCTGTACATGCATATCGGCATCAATGTGTGTGTGTGTGTGCGTCTCTCTCTCTCTCTCCTTCTATCGCTTCTCTTGTTGACGTGGTCTTAAACATCGTTCCAACGTTTTGATTGGCGAGCGCGTCTCCAGATGCGGGCAGAGTGGTTTGACGCTTGCAGCGCGCTGGTGGCATTCTGCAAGCACTCCAAGGCCTGCAGGGACAGACGTTGGAATTGTGATGGGCGTCAGGAGCAAGCAAGATAAGCCACGGGCCTGGACAACTCTGAACGCTGGCTTGGACGGCGATGTACTTGCGGGGTCTCTGACTTTCTGCAGGTGGGCCAGCAGCTATGCGGCGTTCGCTTTGGAGTCGCATCTCTCTTTGGCTGCGGACCGATCGACCTAGCCAGCCTACAGTCGGGGCCCTGAAGAAGGAACCCTTTTCGTTGGGGAGGGGCTCCGTGTTCCTTAAGTGTTTCGCAGCTTGCCTCAGGTTATCCTTATGTTTTCGATCGGAAGTCGAAGTTTAACTTTTTATGGAAAGAAGGGGCCTCGTTCCTTATTTTGGGTTCCTTAGGTCAAGGCCCCGACTGTACCCAAAGGGCCAGGAGCAGTGGAGGCAGTGGAAGAGGGGGGCGTGCCTGCTCCTCCTGCTCGTCCTCCTCCTCCTTGGCATCGCTCGGACGTGTGCATTTTTCCTTCGGCGAGGACCATCGAGTAGCATCCTTGATCATTTCGCGAGCAAAGACACGCACGAAACCGAACAAAAACACGGGGAGTGGACGTCCGAGCGATGGCGAGCCTCCGCCTCCGGGTGGCAAAGCCAGGCCGTGCCAGAGCGGCATCCTGCAGGGCGCAGGCCTCTCCCTCCGCGTCTCCTCGGCCCTGCGGGAGGGAAGAGCTCCGGGGTGTCTCGCGGCGAGCTGGGGGCAGCTAGGCCCTGCTCCCTCGCCGGCTGCTCTCCCCCCTGCCCTCACACAAGGGGCCGCGAGGCCTGGGGAGGGGAAGCGGGGAGAGGGGAGGGGCAGGGTGAAACCCTCTCCCCTTCTCCCTGCCCCTCCTCTCCTCCCACCCCCTCCCTTCCCCACTCCATTTCCTCTCCCCTTCCGGGGGGGAAGCTGGGATTAGGGGCCGCGCTTCAGACCAGTGAGGGGTCGCGGAACCAAGTTTGAGGCGAGTTTGAACGCCTCCCCCCCTCTTTTCCCCCCCTCACCCATCCGTCCCTCAGCTCCCATCACTGCCTCCCCCCCTCTGCCCCTTCCTCCCCCCCCCCACCCTCACCCTGCCCCAGCCCTCCTCCCACTCTCTCTCTCCCCCCCCGTTGCCCACCCCTTGAGCCACCACGGTTTACAGTAAAGCCGTGCTCGCGGCAAGGACCAAGAAGGCCGGGACCCACAAGGGGTCTTAGTGTTTGGTTTTCTGGACTTCGTCCTAGGACTCCTGACTCCTGATCCCCTTTCCCCACCCCATCGAGCCACCATTCCCCCCCTCCTCGCCTCCTGGGGTCGGCGGAGGCTGGGCAAGACAGCATCCTCATCTTCCAGCACACCGTCGTGCGCCTCTTCAGCATGCTCCACGCCGCGGCGCTGGCCGAGATTGAGGAGCCCGGCGCGTACGGGAGGAGGGGAGGGGAGAGGAGTGAGGAGGAGGTGAGGCAGGAGGAGGAGGAGGAGGGGGGGAGGAGGAGGAGGAGGAGGAGGAGGAGGAGGGGAGGAGGAGGAGGAGGAGGAGGAGAGGAGGGGAGGAGGGGCGGGATGGGGAGGAGGAGGGAGGAGGAGAGAGGAGGAGGAGGAGGAGGGGAAGGAGGAGGAGGAGGAGGGAGGAGGAGGAGGAGGAGGAGGATGAGGAGGAGGAGGAGGAGGAGGAGGAGGAGGAGGGAGAGGGAGGAGGAGGGAGGAGGAGGAGGAGGAGGAGGTAGGAGGAGGAGGAGGAGGAGGGGAGGAGAGGAGGAGGAGGAGGAGGAGGGAGGAGGAGGAGGAGGAGGAGGGGAGGAGGAGGAGGAGGAGGAGAGGAGGAGGGGAGGGAGGAGGAGGAGGAGGAGGAGGGAGGAGGAGGAGGAGGAGGAGGAGGAGGAGGAGGAGGAGGAGGAGCAGCAGCAGCAGCAGCAGCAGCAGCAGCAGCAGCAGCAGAAGCAGCAGCAGCAGCAGCAGGAGGACGAGGACGAGGGGGACGAGGAGGACGACGAGGATGACGAGGAGGAGTAGGAGGAGGAGGAGGACGAGGAGGAGGAGAAGGAGGCGACATTAGAAGATGGGTCTACGTCGCCCGAACCCACACTACAGTGAAAGGCAAAACCTGAGGGCCCCCCCCTAGGCTACAGCCAGGACCCAGGACCCTCAGCCTCTGCCTCGGCGGCTCCCCTCGCCTGAAACGCTTGAGGCGAGTCTTCTGGGAGAGGAGCAGGAGGAGGTGGAGGAGGAGAAGGAGGAAAAATAAGAAGAGGAGGAAAAGGAGGAGGAGGAGAAGGGGGAGGAAGACATCGACGGGTAAGACGGGGAGCGAGCGAGCGAGCGAGCAGAAAGGCGTCCCAGTGCACGAACACCCACCGCGCGTGTGACCTGAAAGCCGCAGGAGGCGGCGGAAAGGCGGCAGCCCCGGAGAGGGTGGTTGCGCCCCAGGGAAACCGCACCCTTAAAACCCCCGAGGGCGAATTCAGGAGCCTACGGCCGCTGGGCAGGGGTCGGGCCAGCGCGCTCCGATCCGGTGCCTCGCTGGCGGGGCTCCAGCCCACGGCTGATTCGTCTATCACCGTGAGATGGCTGCGTCGGGTCGAAGCGTTATTGGACAACCCGAGACACCGAGAGCGCAGCTTATGGGCGATTTTGGAACGACTCCGAACCGTTGAAATTACCACCTCGCAATCGGAAACAAAGCACCGAATTCACACTGAAAGCGTCGTGACCCAATTCAGCGAACTCGGCAAGCACAGGTTGGGGAACGCCGGCGGGCCCATGGGAAACGCTCGCCTGCTCAGGCGGCCGGGGAGGGTCCACACCGAGGTCCGCAGGATGCTCGAGGCCGATGATGGGCCCAAGATTCCTACCAGCAGCCCCTGGAGCCGCCTCCTCCTCCTCCTCCTCCTCCTCCTCCTCCTCCTCCTCCTCCTCCTCCTCCTCCTCCTCCTCCTCCTCCCCCTCCCCCTCCCCCTCCTCCCTCCTCCTCCTCCTCCTCCTCCTCCTCCTCCTCCTCCTCCTCCTCCTCCTCCTCCTCCTCCTCCTCCTCCTCCCCGAGGGATCACACAGTTTGTCCGATGAGGACCCCAGGGTAGCCAAGGAACTCGTGCTGCGGTCGACTCGACTACACTGGCGACATCGATGCTCGTTCAACCTCTGGCAAAGCACGAGCGGGTGGTCCAGCAGAGGCCGAGGATGTTGTGATCGTTTTGACATCCTGCTTGCTGGGCGTTGAGGGCACGCCCTCCTGGACAAGTCTACTGGGGATCTATGCCGGTGCAGTTCCCCGCCGGTTTCGCTGATCGACCAGTTCCTGATCGACACATTCGAGAGTTGTTGGACG
>CAUYUJ010010713.1:184695-339419 GCA_963575745.1 Prorocentrum cordatum
CGCGCGCAACTGCCCCGCGCTTCGTCGCCGCGCGTGGGGTGGCGGCGGTGGTGGGTGGGGGGGGCGCAGGGCCAGAAGCGCGAGGTCATGGCGGGGGGCATGGATCAGGAAATGGCCCGAATGAGAGAGCAAATCATGGCGGCGGAAATGCAGCTGAGGGCAGCCGCGAGGCTTCAGTTGGAAGAAGATCGCCAGGCAGCTGCCCGGGCACTGGGGCGGTCTGAGATGCAGCCACTGCTCGTTCTCTCGGAACGTGCCGGAATGCCGATGCTGAACTACGCGGGATGGCCAAGCGACTATTGGCGCCCGAGGCTGCCAAGAGAAATGCACGCACCTCCGAGGAGACCGTCGCCGAAAAGGCCCTGCTTGCTGTCCGGGGGGGGGGGCGGGCAGAGCCAGCCGGCCTTCGTTGAACAGTTGGCCGCCGAGTTGAAGGCTGCAGAGGCGCGAAATGCCGCGCTGGCAGCCGAGGCGGGCGTGGAAATTCAGGAAGCCGCGGCGGGTGGGCGCGCTGCCGCTGAGGCTGCGAAGCGCACTGCGGACGAAATTGCAATTCTGATGCACCGTGCCCGGGGCGAGGTCAGGGGCTCTCGGCAGCGGGGGCGCGCGATCGCGATGGCGTCAAATGCGACGCGTGCGCGAGCGCAGGCTGCGGCTAGAGATCATTTATGAAAACGAGCAAGGTAGAGCTGTAAACCAGCGCCAGGCTTGGGGCCGCTTCTCGCAGCGTGGAGACGACTGCGTTCGAGACGCAAAAGCGCTGGGAGTCGCAGCGCGAAGCCGAATATTGCGAGCTGGCAGAGCAACGACTTCAGATCAGTTTGCGGGGGCATGCGTCGCAGAAGAAGCCGACCGCGCCTGCGGCGACGGCAGGCAGCGCGCCGAGTTCCCCCCGGGCCACGCAGCGACCTACCCGATTTGCTGTTGGCCCTGGATATCTCTGGCGCGCTCTATGCGACAAAAATGCTGCGTGCGACTGTCGACTGCGCGAGCGCGCATTGCATTGGCCACTGCGATCAGGGCGAGAACAATTGCGTAAACTGCGTCGCCGCGTCTGTCCGCGGGGAGCGAGAAGCGGGGGAGAGACGGCGGGGGGCGGAATATTTGGGGCGTAGAACGAGGTCGGAGATGGAAGAGCGCGTTGCCGCCCAGACTTCGCTGGGCGCTGGGCCGTTCGACTGTCGACCATTACCGGGGAAACTCTGCGGCGATGCCGCGGGCGCCTCGGAGGAGGCGCTCGAGCACGGCGCAATGACCGAATGTCACCAATGACTTCGATGCTCCGCGATGCAGAGGTGAACGCGGAACGCCGCGCCGAGGCGAATGCTCGGAAGCGGGAGCTCCGCGCTGAAAAATTAGCTGAGGTTGACTTGCTCGCCGAGAGGCGGGAGATGGAAAGGGGGGGGCAAGCCGGGGAAGACGAATGCCGTCGCAGCGAGAAAGATCGAAGGCTCGGCGACGCGCGGGCAGCGCCTGCGACGAGGCGGCGGCAGCGCTGGGTGCGGGGGCGCCTTCGGGGGGGGGGGGGGCATCTGAGCAGCCGGCGCTGGGGCTGGCGCCAGCGGCGCCTGCGGCAGGCCATGGGAGTTCGCCGAGGAAGAGTCATGTCCGCCTCGGCATCGCTACTACGGACAGGAGTGGCCGGGCGAAGCGGCGTCTTCCCAGCCCCCTTAGCGCGCGGGCCCGCTGACAACTGGGCATTTTGGGCGTCGTCTTCGAGCTGGGCTGGCCGGCAGACGCCGCGCCGCGATCGGGATTGGCATGTTGGTCGGGGTGATCACGCGAGAGGACAATGGTGGAGGGCCCATCGTTCGGGCGGTGGGCATGGGTGATAGGCCGAGACAGCGTCTCAGTCTGGCCCGTATGGCGAAGGGGCGCTGCCCCGAGTTGCAGGCGCGCCGATGATGTTGTCAGGCCGGGTGTCTTATGAATTGATGGCTGGGCTGCGCGCGACTAATGCTATGCTTTAGGGCGGGGCGCGCCGGGTGGCTCTCGGCTAGTCCCATAGAGCGGTGACAGGAGCATTCCCTTCCCGTCCACCTGCGCCATGAATTTGTTTTTTGGGGTCGGCGCGGCCGGGGGCCCAAGGCGGTCTGGGAGGTAGGGGCGAAGGCGGGATGTTAGCCAACGTGCCGACACCTCCCCTGGCGCGACAATGTCGCGCCGGGAGGCCGCGGGGAGGGCCTTTGAGCTGCCCGCGGCGCTCTTCCCTTACAGAGAGCTGGTAGGGCTTCGGACTGGAGCGGAGAGAGTCTCCCCGCAGCTGTTTCCTTTGCTCGAGGCAAAAAGGGGCGCGCGCGCGCCGCCTGGCCCCCGCCTCGGCTGGCCGGCGCCCGCACGCGCATGCGCGCACTGCCTGAAGTAATTTCGCTCAACGGACCTTCTTGGCCATGCACTCTCCAGTTCGGCAGAACATGCTCGCCTCTCTTGGGCAACAACAAGGACAACAACCTATCAATACCAAGAAGCAGTTGCTTGATTGATCGATGGAGTGGCAAAACAGTATACGGTTGCCCGAGCGCCACAGCGGGCCCGGCCAACCCCCGCATCCCCACATTTATCATGTGGCACGCCCCGATTTGAAGCGAGCGCAACATGTATCCGTTCATTTGAACGGCACGGCGCTTCCGACATTTCGGTCTCAAAAGGAGGAACATGTTTCGGCCCGCGCAAGTAGTTCATGTTCTAGCGCGGCGGTTCCTGCTCATACCTCAGCGTCGCCTGCTTTCCAGCACGCGAACGGCCAAGCTTCGACTTGGTTTCCTCGCCTCTTTTGTTTGTCTGCCTGCTTGTCAGTGGTCGACGTTTTCCGCTACGCGATTGGCGTGGTCAGGCTCTCCGCGGCCTTGGTCGTTCTCTCGGCCCCGCTTGTTAGCTCCGCCTGGTAAGGGTGCTTTTTCGGGATGCCGCTCCGCAGCGCGAGGGCGCGATGCGCATGCTCCTTGTGAAGAACAGGTTGTCTGTTCAGTTTCATCATGGTCGAGGTCGTGAAGGGCCCATGCTGGGATTCGAATCAGCGCGTTCTGCGGGCGCTTGCGGTGGGCGAGGTTACATTGGGGCCCCCCTCGGCGCCGAACATGCCAGATTTCTGGAGGCCGGCGGGTCGCCCCCCCTTCCCCCCAAAAGGGGGGGATCCAAACGCCCGCCCCCGCCCCGTACGTGCATGGGGGGGTCAACCCCGCCCCCTGGCCCGTGGCGCCAACAAACGACGGGGACGACGACGACGACGTGTCTCGCCAGCCCGTTCGACCCACTCGCCCACGACGACACGTCCAGCCCGCGCGACGACGACGAGCCCCGTCCGCCCGTTCCACCGACTCGCCCACGACGACGCGTCTGGCCCGCCCGCCCGACGAACTCGCTCAAGACCACGACGACGACGCGTCCCGTCAGTTCGCCCGTTGTCGTCGTCCTCGTCGTCATCGTCGCCGGATGTTCTCGTCTGTCCTCGTCGTCGGTCGTCGTCGATCGTCGGTCGTCGTCTGTCGGTCGTCCTTCGTCGTCGTCGTAGTCGTCGTCGTCTTCGTCCTCGCCCTCGTCCTCGTCGTGGTCGTCGTCCGTCGTCGTCAGTCGTCGTCGTCGTCGTCGTCGTCGATCGTTGGTGGTCGTCCGTCGTCGTCGTCTGGGCCCCGACCGCGCGGCAGCCAGACCCGTTGGTTGAGCCTTGCCCTCTCATGACGGCAATGATCGGAATGTTGAGCCGACGCACGCGATAGTCTTGATCTGTTTGCCAGACGCGGAGGGATTGCCAATTCCTCCGACGATCATGTGGCGCGTGGCGAGATCCGGCAAGGTCAGAAGACTAGATTGACTCTTACGGGCGCGCGTTGGAAACGACCGCACTATACGCTGATAGCGGCCTGCCGCCGAAGGCGCGGGTGGCACATCTACTTCGCTACGCCAGAGCAAAGGGCAACCCGTCGCGACGGCAGAGAAGGCGCGGTCCCAGGGCACTCAAATAAGGAAGGTCCCGAATTCCAAGCCGAGCCGCGGAAGCATCTCGCATCTCATCGTCGGTCCCCAACTTTCTTAATATTTGGGAACGTTGGAACGCAGCAGCCAGGAGGGGGGGGCCTTTCAGCGGGCGGAGTGCGGTTCCGTCGCCAGAGGGGGAGCGAGCGCATCTGGGGCGCCCCCGACGATGCTCGGGCTGGCGTGGGGGCCCAGGCGGCCGTCTTGGAGCCCTCTTGGGGCCGTCGTAGGAGGAGGCCTCTTGAGGGGATACGTGAGCCAATGAGTTTTTTGGAAGCCTTTTTGGCTGTCTCAGGGCATTCCTGGCCCGTCGGACGCCGTTGAAACTCGTCTTGGGCGCCTCGCTACGCCGCCTGGAATACCTTCGGGGGCGCTTTAGGGTAGTCTTGGAACCCATCTTGGCCGTCTTGGAGGCCTATGGTGCCGTCTTGGGAGCCTCTTGGGCCGTCGGAAGGCGGAGAAAAATGAAGCGCACGAATCCTTCAAACACATATAGACATCAATGATTGCGAAGGCCTGACGGCCGGTGCCGCCGACCCTGTTCGCAATGCGCAGCAAGAGGCACGGGCTGTGGGATGGTTTTGGGGAACGGGGAGAAGGACGAGAAGGTGGGGGAGGGAGGTGTCGTATCTGACCCGGGACTTCCCCGGGACTCCCCCGGGACCCCCCCCGGGACCCCCTCTCCCTCCCCCGGCGGGGAAGGGAAAGGGAAGGGGCTTCCCTTCGACTCAATTACGACGTTGCTCAAGGTCGGTACGGGGGGGGGGCGTCGTATCTGACCTGGGGGGGGGGTCGCTACCGCCCCCCGCTACCCCCCCCTCGCCTCCCGGCGGGGGAGGGATCAAAGGGAAGGGGCTTCCCTTCGACTCAATTACGAGGTTGCTCAAGGTCGGCTTGGCTGGAGCCCAGGGGAAGAGGAGTCCCAGGGGGGGGCGTCGTATCTGACCCGGGGGGGGGGTCGCTACCCCCCCCCCCCTCCCGGCGGGGGAGGGATCAAAGGGAAGGGGCTTCCCTTCGACTCAATTACGAGGTTGCTCAAGGTCGGCTTGGCTGGAGCCCAGGGGAAGAGGAGTCCCAGGGGGGGGCGTCGTATCTGACCCGGGGGGGGGGTCGCTACCCCCCCCCCCCTCCCGGCGGGGGAGGGATCAAAGGGAAGGGGCTTCCCTTCGACTCAATTACGAGGTTGCTCAAGGTCGGCTTGGCTGGAGCCCAGGGGAAGAGGAGTCCCAGGGGGGGGCGTCGTATCTGACCCGGGGGGGGGGTCGCTACCCCCCCCCCCTCCCGGCGGGGGAGGGATCAAAGGGAAGGGGCTTCCCTTCGACTCAATTACGAGGTTGCTCAAGGTCGGCTTGGCTGGAGCCCAGGGGAAGAGGAGTCCCAGGGAAAGGGAAGGACAGAGACGACGAGTACAAAGAATGACGGAGATGACGGCTCGAACGGAAAAGCCCCTCACACACGCCGACAGGGTCGGCGGATTTGGGCCTCTTCGGGCCTTCCTGGAGGACCTCGTGGAGGCCTCTTGGGCCGTCTTGGAGGCCTTTTGGGGCGCTCGTGGGCCATCTTGAAGGCATCCGGGGCCATCGTGGGTGCATCTCGAGCCGCGCGGGAGATGGCTGGCGGCCATATGAGGCCCTCTGGCCTCCAGGGTGGTCGTTTGGTGGCTTCTTGCGTGTCCCACGGGCAGCGAGCGCGCAGCTATGGTACGCCTGCTGCCCCCAGGCGGCGACGAGCGACGCTCGGGCAGCGGCACCCCGCAGCGGCCACTCCTCCTCCTCCTCCTCCTCCTCCTCCTCCTCCCTCCTCCTCCTCCTCCTCCTCCTCCTCCTCCTCCTCCTCCCCCTCCCCTCCTCCTCCTCCTCCTCCTCCTCCTCCTCTCCTCCTCCTCCTCCTCCTCCCCCCCCTCCTCCTCCTCCTCCTCCTCCCCCTCCTCCTCCCCCCCTCCTCCTCCTCCTCCTCCTCCTCCTCCTCCTCCTCCTCCTCCTCCCGGTGCTTCTCTCGGTCTCCCCAAGGGGGCACCAAACTATACACCAACACCGATCCTGGCCCAGGATCACCCTGGGCCCAGGATCGGTGTATATGCCTTCTTGCGCAAGGCAGGAGGGCGTATACACCGATCCTGGGCCCAGGGTGATCCTGGGCCAGGATCGGTGTTGGTGTATAGTTGGTGCCTTCCTAACTAGTCCTAGACTTACAGGACGTGCGGGAGCTCGAAAATTGTTTGGCCTGGCGCACGGCATTGATCTCCGCTGAGCTACCTGCCACGCCGATGGATGGGGGTGATTGCGACGTCCGCTGTACGCATGCACTACGCCAGCTTGCAGCAGTACTATGACCACCTCCTCGAGGGGGAGCGGCATGGCAAACGCTGCGGACGCTCGAAAGGCGCCCTCGGGTGGCTGCCCCGCAATCTTCTGACAGTTGACAGTTACGGAACCCTCCCCGACACACGCACAGACATAGACACAGACAGACACACACACACACACACACACACACACACACGCACATTATGTTTTTGGCGTCGCCGTCCTGCGCGCAGCGACAAGGCGGAGGAGGTCGGAAAACAGTGACGCGCTCTCGGCTACGCCCGGCCGACAGCGCACGCGCGCATTTGCTTGGAGCCGCGGCTTTCGTTTCTCACTGCGGCCCGCGGGCGTCTGAAGGAACGGTGCGTTGCCGCGCCCGGGCCACGTCTCCTCGGGCCGGTAGGTCGACGACGAGAATTACGCCGACGACGGTATTTTGGACGCTGTCGTTGCGAGAGCTGGGCAGCGGATGCAGACGGGGCCTTGACCGCAGGCAGCCTTGTACGCTTGCTGTGGGCTTCCCCCAGCAGTCGGTGGCAAGCTGTGCGACCGCTTGCCGACGCAGTTCTTCACAGGGGTGCCATCAGGGCTGCCTCGCCTGCACATCTAAGGTGATTCTACCCTGCTCTCGCTCTGAACTGCCCGCAGAGCCCGTCGACCGTAGCGCTGCGCGGAAGAGCCACAGCTGGGAGCGCCCGAAGATGGGCGCAAGCGACAGAGGCCAGATCCACCACCCACCGTCCCGGCAAGACCTCCGCACGAGTGCGTCAGCCTCGCCTTCGGGGGCTTTCTGCGACACGCTGGGGCACGGCAGGCTGGTTGGGGGTCCTGGCCGCGGAGGGCCAGTGAGCCCTCCCCGCCCCCGCTCACGAGTGCCCCCGAAAGTGCCTCGCGATAGCGCTGGAGGAATGGCGCTCCGATGGCTGCGCGCCTCGCACCGAATCCGCCCCAGCCCGTGGAGCATGCCATGTCAGAAAGGGCGCCGACAGGTTGGAGTTTGGGACTCCCCCGGCGCCGGCCGCTTCGACACAGAGGTGGCGGCTGGTGCTCATCGTTCTGCTCTCGCATGCTCGTGGCGGGTCGGCTACCCTTGTAATGGTCGCGCTGAGTGGGGAAATCAGCCCCATCCGGTGCAATTGTGTCGCGGCCTGTTCCCTGCGCTCCTCTCTCCATCTGACCGCCTGCCTGATCTGGAAGACTGACGAGAGCCCAGTAACAGAACGAGTCGGACGCATCCCAGTTTGCTGGATGTGCCAACGCAGATTACCAAATGTTGAGGTGATATTTGCAGGTGGGTTCCAGCCATATTTTTCGCCAAAGAGGACTCGGGCTGGCCGTGGGGCAGCCAATTTGGATTCTTCATCAGATGCGATTGGGTCCACAATCATGGTGCGTTTGGTTTGTATGAAAGCGTTGATGCTTTTCAGGCCGTGGACATTGTTGGATTTATCTCTGCAGTGTGGCTTGCTTATACCATGCGCTGTGATGATTTTGAACTTTCGACTGATGATTTTGAATTCCAGCTGCTATTGAACGACGGGCGCGCGCAATTGGCTTTTCTGCAGGATTACACTGCGCGTCAGGGTGAGCACGTTTGTTAAAGGTTGCTTCACGGCGCTATTGAGATCACATGCCTGTGCGACTGCCGCTTTGACGTCGGTCATTGATGGAATGCGGCTCACGTGCTTCGTGCTGATTGGATGTCCCAACTTCTATACGTTGTGCTCATTTCTAGCCGCTTGCGTGTGCTTGCTGGTGATCTACATGTTGTTTGCTTATGCTTTTTGGAGGGAGGGGGTTTTGTCCGGCCCGGCTGGCGCCTGCAGTAGGCAACATTTTGTTTTTGATTGTAGTGGCCGATCCTCGATTTGAGGCTTGTCCCTGATGAAGCTCCCTGCTCTCGCCCTCCCCCTTCTTCTTCTTCTTCTTCTTCTTCCCCTCCTCGTCCTCCCTCTCTTCTCTTCCCCTATCTCCCTCCTACTGGGCGATTTTGGCAAGCGCGCTGCACACGGATGTTCTTGCCAGTCTCACGTGCTCGCTCGTGCGGTTTTGACGACGATTTCAGACGCTCAGCGCTTTCCTCACGGAGCTGTTCGGGGCTTGGTCGCTGGGGCGGCCGCGCCCCCCTGCTCCTCCTTGACAGCGCAGTCCTAGCTGCCTGGCATGTCAGTGTGCAGAAGTTTGTCGCCGTGCAAGTCTTTTCCTGTGGGGACCGCCTTCATCGCATGTTGCGTTTTGCCGGTAAGTTGATGCGTCCGCCTGTGCACGTTTGTGGCTTGCGCACGTTTGCGCTGGAGTGCTCTGCTTCGCAGACGTTGCGCGTCTTCTCGCACAGTGCTTGCCACGCCAGGCATTTCGTTGCTGATGGCTGCCGCCAGTTTTCACTCTTTGACTTTTGACTGTTTCCTGCAGCGTGGGCGTGATACACGCGGGCAAGTCTTATATCCATATTCTTAGATGGGGCGCCACAAGGCCGAGGCGAATTGGATATGGATAAACATCGAGCCTCTAGGGGCCAGACGTTCATCCATATCTAGTCCGCCTCGGGTTTCTGTGGAAGGGAGCCCGATACTCCAAGCTGCAGTGCAGATGGACACACGTCTTGCTCTCAATACACGCGTCTCGCTTCGGACAAAACTTGGGCTGTGTGTATGTTGTTGTTCCGCTCTCTTGTTTGTTTATTGGTATCTCTCTCTCTTTATTTCTCTCTCTATTCCCCCGCCGCTCCCCTTGCGCCAGACATCTGTGTTTCGTGTTCCTTGGTGGGTTTCTGATAGAGCCAGGGCCAGAGCTCTCGGCTATGACTTCCAATGGTTGCGTGTTGATGGCTCGTATCAAAAAGAACGGACGCGGGTGGGAGGGGGTTGGCAACGAAGGGAGTGGGTAAGGGATGAACGAATAAGTGGGAAGGAGGAAGGGCGCAGCCAGCACGCAAGGACGAATGGCGAATGTGGAAAACATAATAACTAAGGGCAGGGGAGTGCGAGCCAGGACATGCGGTGCGAGGCTTGGGCAATGGCCTTTGGCGTGGGAGCAGCATCGTGTATCAACAAGTCCAGTACGTGAGGATTGTTCATGGTTTCATGGGGTTATGTTTCGAAGTTCTGCAGCCGCTTGGCGTGAGCGTAGTTCGAGCAATGACGCAACGCGGATTTGTCGCCGTTTCTGAATTCGGAGTGGCTTATTGGTTAATGTCTCGGACATGTTCTTGGCGACGTGATTCTAACACACACGGGGAAAGGGTGGGGGGAGGGGGAATGAGGAGGTAAGGGCGATTGGAGGGTAATGGAAGTCCGAGGGCAGACTGGAGGGAGGCGGGACCAGTCGGCACATGGGCCAGGAGTCTGATTGCAAAGTCGAGCTGGTCTTTCAGTACGCTGGGCTATCGCAAAGCCCGTCGCCTCGTGGAGGAGGAGGACGAGGAGAGATCTGGGCAGGAGGCAGAGGATGAAGAAGAGAAGGGGTGGGGTAGGAGGAGGAGTCAAGTTAGCCAGGTCGAGCGAGTCAAAGACTTCCGCCCATTCCCACCCTCCCTCCCATAACACAAGAACCAAGCGTGACGCAACCTGGTATTGGGATTGGAACGTGTTCCCACCTAGCGACCGAAGGCGCTTGCGCGCCTTTCCGCTTCCCATGACTTGGCGACGGAAAGCTACGCGGGCCGCGCATGGGCTGAGAGCGGCAAACCATCCGATGAGCGCGGCGAAGTCGAAGCATGCGCCGCGCCGACACAGCACTGCCACTTCTGCGCACAAGTTGCGCGTCGATTTGGCGAGGTCGGAGCATAGCATTCGCTCCCGCGCAGCCCCGCTGCCGCTGCCGTTTTGATTCGGTTCGGCAAACCAGCCATGCGCGGCCCGCGCGGGAACGCTACTTCGAGCGAAATGCGCACGGAGTTTCGGCGAGAGCGACAAGTCGTCCGATCGGGCGGGGCCCCGGACATCGACAAGTGAGAACTACGAGATCTGGAGAGGTTGTCAATGTTGCGAAACGTCAATTTACAGTCATTGGTGGCGGGGCTACGGTTGTCATCACACTCCCAGACAGTAAAGGGGCCAAGCGGCATGGTCAGGTCGAGCACGTCACACTGTGCGACCTTTTGATCATCAAACTCTTAATTCGTGTCTTGGCTCCTCCTAGGCAATGACGAGACGCTGTTCCCTGGCAATTTCACGGGACTTCAACAATATCACATGTTTGGCTCGATCCTTCGGGCTAGAAAGCCAGGGTTTGACTCTATATTGTCTACGGCGCGGAGGCGCGGCTTGGCACTTCACCACTTACGGAAACCATGACGCCACCCAGGCGTTAGGAAGGTGGAGTTCTTTGAAGCCCGCTCGAGGCTACATTGACCAAGCGATGGTTGACGTCGGCTCCTGGTCTCTGCCGGAATAAGGGCAAGAGAGCGGCTTTAACGTGTTGTCCGTGGCCTGCCCTCCCTGCTTGCCCGCCCAGGTCGAAGGGGCGTGGGTCGTGGCTGCGCCGCGGTGTCGTGCACGCTGTGACGCGGGGTTGGTCTCTGTCTTGGATGCCACTGGCGGCTGCTACGTCCCCGTTCCTCTTGAGGGACGGGGAGGTGGTCACGTGCGTGGGGGGTCCTATTGAGGACCTTGCGCACTCCGCGGGTGGCCGTTGCCCACGGGGGCGCGGTGGAAGCCCGAGGCTTTCCTCTCTCCCGCTGTTGCCCTACAGCTGCGCTGTTCGCGACCTTCGGCCGCGCGCGCGCCGGCGCGGCGGCGCACGCACAAAGCCTCACGGGCGAGAGGGAGATAGGCACATGGACTCGTTGTAAGAATTCGCAGGAGCGCGCGCAAGTTTTCTCGAAGAGCCGTGTTGCGAAACCCTTTGTTGTTAATTCGATGCTGAAGGCCTTAAGAAGCCGAAAGTTGTCGAAGGATTTCGGCATGCGCGCGCGAGCGCATTTCGTCCCAGGTTTTGCAACGGGTTTTGAAAACTGATGATTTGTTATAAACGAGTGCGCGCGCATAAAAATTGTTGCAGATGATGGCGGATTGGGGGGATACTGGCCCCCCGGGGATCGTGCGGATTCATATCTAGAACGGACGATTGGGCTGAATCGTATGCAAATTGCAATACGAAAACGGGAGGTGAAAATTCTGGGGGGCGGGGGGTACAGCCTGTCTTTTTAAGGAAGGAGAACCTATATGGTTTAATCTGAGCGGTGAAATTACATGTTGTGCAGCTCACGTCACGTAATCTGTATTGTACAAAACATGGCGAAGCATGTTCAGCAGCACATGATGTGCAATCTATATATATATATATATATATGGCGCAATCTCTTCTCCGCGCCATCAGAAAGCACGCTTCGGGCGCGAATGTTGCTCGTGCAATCTATGTGGCCCAATCTCACGGCAGCGACAAGACGGCGACGAGACGGCGACGAGGCGGCGGCGGGGCGGCGACGGCGAGAACACAGCCGCCGGACCGCTCACACGGCCCGGGGGTGACGGGGCGGCGACGGCGGGAACATTACCGCCAGACCGCCCACGCGGCCCAGACGACGGGCGGCGACGAGGCGGCGACGGGGCGGCGACGACCGGACTATGGCCGCCAGACCGCCCACAAGGCCCCTTTTCTAAGAGGGCAAGATGGAACCCCAAACAGTGCGAGCATTGTTTGGGTCACGTCCGTGTCGCATCCCTTCTGACAGGTAGGATGGATCCCCCAGCTTTGGGCGGCTATCGGCATGCTAGGTGGCAGAGCAGGAGTAAATATGAATAAAAGATAAGGATCGGAGGAGGGGCAGGTGAAGCGGGAGGAAAAGGATCAGACGGAATACGAGGAGGATCTGGCATGTCTGTGTAGTAGAGGAAGGGTGGGGTGGGGACGGACTTGGGTTATCAGGCGATCTCTCGAAGGAGCGGGGGACGATGCACTCACTCCGTTTCCCCTGGACCCACGTTTGGGCGGGATTTTTCTGAGGATGGCGGCCGTCTTTCTCAGATGAGCGTGCGGAGGAGCAGCAGCAGGCCGAGCCATACTTCGGAACGCCGCGACGTCTCATCCCAGCCTCGTCGACGTCTGTAGCAGATCCCCGCATGCCATGGCTGCCCAAGCGCTTGCATACATGACGGCTTTTGGCCACGGAGTGACATCCTAGCCGCTTTTGGGCCTGTCTCGATGAAATTTGCCGGGACGGTGTCAAGGGTGGGTTTGGAGGCCGATTCATGCAGCATCTCCGGTGTGGGCGAAGGCATAGACAGGTGCCGTTCTCTGAGGTGCGCGTAGCCCCTCGGCCAGTGCGTATGCTTGGCTGCACACGCCGCTGTCTGCGCTCTCGCATTTGGGTAGATGTGTGCAGGGCCCCCATGCCGCGACAGTCTGGGACATTGTCAGCCCGCTCCCCCTCAAGAAGCGGGCGAGCATCACGACCTTCTCCGCCTGCCTTGGCAGCGTCCCTTGTGCCATGCTGGCTCCGAAGCATCAGTGCCGATATGGAGCCCCGTCCAGTCTGAGGCCATCAAGGGGGAGTGTGGGGGGGAGTTCAGAGCTTCTGACCGTGGCCATTGCCCACACGTTGCCCCATCTCCGCTCGTGCAATCATAATATGCGTTTCCCCCCATAGGTGGATACAACAGCTGATCGTGGAGAACATAGACACGGGCGCGCCTGCCAGCGATTTGCGCGGCGGTGCACGCTTCGTCAGCAAAGTCGGCGTTGCCGTGCCTGGTTCCTAGACTGGGAGAAGGGTTGCCGTGCCATGGCGTGCCTGATTTCCCGAATTCGAGACGAGGTGCCGCGCCGTGCTTGGCTTCCAGAGTGCGACACAGTCGCCGTGCCGCGCTCGATTTGCAGAATGCGAAGAGGTTGCCGTGTCGTGCAGTGCCTGGTTCCCCGGAAGCGAGGCAAGCTGCCGTACCCTAGCGCGTCCAGATGTCAGAATGGAGCAAGCTGTTGTGCCGTGCCGTGCTGTGCCGCGCTCGGTCTTCAGAATGGCAAAGGTTGCCGTGCTGTTCCGTGTTGCGCCTGCTTCTCGGAGTGCCAAAAAGTTGCCGCGTTGTCAAGCGCTTGGTTTTTGCTCGAATCTGCGAACAAGTTGCGGTCTTGCGCTTTATCTGGTGTTCAGACTTTGACACATCGCCCTGCCGTTCCGTGCCAGGGTATCAGAAGGCGAAAGAGTTGCCGTGCCATTGTGTGCGTACTATGTATATGATCATGCAGCGTTGGTGTTGATGCCGCTGTGATGTGGTCCAACTTGTGGCACTGTGTTATAGTGGTTGTTCAGTGTCTTATTTGCGGGAGCCATTTTTGTCGCACGCGTGGTATCTCCCAGTTGGTTGGTCCACTTGAGAGCGCGGTGATAGTATCCCTTCATCGCCCGCTCTTGCCTCCCTCTCCCGTCAAGCGTCCCTCCCCCCTCAGGCCCTCCTCTCGCCCCTTCAACCTCCCCCTCTGCCTCTTCGTCGGGCTCCCTTGTTTCATGCGTCCTCGGCCATGCGACGCCGCAGGAGTGCTGACGATACCCGCGCCCATCCTGTCGCGCGCCTTCCAGGAGATCGCCAACGGCATGTGCCAGTTCCACGAGGCCCTGGGCGCATGGACGCCGTGACCCTCCCCTCCATCCAGGACCCTCCCTCCCGGACCTTCCTTCCCGGACCCGTCCTCCAAGTAGAACACTTCGTATCAAGGAATGGACAGACCGCGTGCGAGTCAAAGACGGGGGCAGAGCCAGAAATGAATGGGTCTCAACCGTTGACAGCTCCAGCGTTGTCTGCCTTCGCACCCCGCCCAACGGTCTTGCCCATGTGCCACCAGGCATTTGTGGCGGTCCCGAGCGGGAGGAGGACCTGCTAGCCCAGGACGCCGCTATGCCCAGTGACTCCGCTGCCGACAGCGGCAGCGAAGGCGACAACGCCTTGGCCCAGACGGGAGCAGACACGATCTTTGTGGACACTGACGCAACTATAAGGCCCATGGCTGACACATGGGAACCCATCCTTGGCAGATGCCTTGTCACCGAGGGCCATGATAACTAGGCTGCGCCCACATGGGGTGATTGATTGAAAAGCGGAGTACCACCAGGAACTCCCAGAGCCAGCACCCGCCGTGCCACGATGACCTCATCCGCTTCATCAGAACGAGACCAGCAGCCAGATCAGGTGGGCTCGACAGATGGACCACCAAAGAAGCCAGAACGCTTCCTGACGGAATCTTGCGCCTTCTCGTTTGGGCGTTCCTGGCTATGCAACAGACGGGTGTCGTCCCTGAGCCGCTCCCGCATGTCCCCAACCCATGTCTGCGAAAAGGTAAAGGCTAGCTGCCCACTGACCATGGGTTCCTTTCGGTGATGTCCATCTGGACGTACGCCTAGGAAGCACCAGCCCACCGCAGCCTGACATCCTGGAGAGCTCACCGGAGTCACCCTACCAGCTTGGCATCACCAGAAGCCGCTGGCGGGGGTTGCACTGGGTAGACATACATCTTTGGAATTCCTTGTCACAGACGTGTGCCTAAACCTGGCCATCCATGCCAGCTGCTCCCAGGACATCGTGCGTGAGAGGCGCCATTTCTACGATAACCACAGCCGCGACATCAGAATGGGAGGTGCCCACTCCCCGCCCCATGGTGCGTACTCCACGGGCATTTCCAATGCAGTTTTTGTTTCCTCTCGACGACACGAAGCTCCTCATCTGCATCTGGAGAAGACGGCAACGCAGGTATATCCCACGGTTGTTCAGCCGCACGTTCGTCGATGATAGAGTAGGTCCATTGCCCCTGCGGCAGCTGAGCTATAGGCCTCTCGACCAGACCGTTCGACAACCTGTCGGGCCAGAAAATCCACCCAGGCAAAGTCGTGGGATGGGCCCTGGGTGACGAAGTAAGCCGCCAGGCCGCCGCTCTCCACCTCGAGGAGCACCCACTCGGAACTCAACCACTTGAAGTCGGTTGGGAGTTTGATCCAGCGTGGCGCCAGAGGGCGAGGGCCCTGGCATCACTCTCGAAGCCGCTGCCGATGCGAGAGCGGGAAAGAGTAAATATGCTCCTCTCCGCCTCTTCTTACACTTGCTTCTCTCGCTGCCTGCCTTGCCACACCCTGACCCTGCGGCTTCGTACCGCAGCTGATTGTGCTTCAAGGAGATAAAAGGAGCGCGCCAGCCCTCGGCCGCCGCGTGTCGTCGGTCGTCGGCCGGCTGGCCTCCTCCCTTACCACTCCTGAGTACAATTGTTTAACGGTTACTCGCTGTTTCATCGATGTCTCTTCCCGTGTCCTCTACTACTGAGCAGAGTGAGCACGAGACCTTGATTCCTTTGTCATCTTACCCCGGTTCTCAGAGGAAAGACTGGCTATCAGCCGAAACCCGCGACCAAGTCGCAACAGGGATGAGCTATGATGAGACAGCCGAATTGCCCGCCAGAGACGAGCTCATGACACAAGTTGTACAACATGACGGGCAAGGACCACAGGACGGCGGCCCGGGTAGGGGCCGCTTTCCTTCTTCTTCTATCGCCACTCAGGTCTCTCGGGGAAGGAGTAGGGGAGAGGTTATATAGTTGTCCAGAGACGACTCTTTCTCGGATTCCGATCGGAGATCGTGAGCAGACCCCAGACCCGACGAGGCGAGACGGCACAACAGCAAAGATTAAACGAGGAGCTTTCTCGTCGTTAATTGCCGTATTTTCGGTAACGATAAACTCCAGCCCGATTGCTACGCGGACTGTCGTGCCGGCCGCTGGCCAACCCAGTGGGTCAGGAGAAGCTGAAAGGTCCAGAGGCGTGTGCCCCACTGTCCCAGACGGATGGGGAAACGCACGAGGGACTCATCCTATCCCGATAGCTCTGAACGGACAGACCGGCTAAGACAGCGACGAACAGTTTGATGATGGAAACGATATTAACTCCATGGAGGAAGACATCGAGTATGCCAATTATCAAGCGTCGCTGGGCCGAGATTTGTCCTCGATAATGGATGCAGACCACCCCGTCCAAGACGAGAGGTGGTCCCCCGGGCAGGATGCGATTGGTTACGATCAAGTGGAAGCCCTTGGGGAAGCATTTGCAATGCCAGATTCGGACATTGAGATAAGTGACCTGACGCCCCAGGCGGTCGAGGTGGAAACGGAATGTCCGACTCAAGCGAAGCATGACTGGGAGATCAATGGACGAACTCCCGCCCCTCAACTGAAGAAGCAAAGGGATGAGGATTACGACTTGAACGACTCTCCGCTTCAGGAAGGGTTTCATCGGACTGCCGTCGCCACAGGCGATTGGCAACCGTCGATACCCATTGTAGTTGAGGGCGATGAACTGATCGACCCCCCGGCTTCGCTTGACGAATTGGTTAAGCAAGATGAAAGGGATGAGGAGCTTCGAGAAACGGCTAGGCCGCCAGAGAGTGCGCACATGCGTCCCAGATCGAATGCTTCGAGCCGGGGAAGGCTCAAGATACCCAGATCTGGAGCTCGATCTACATCGAGGAGCAACAGCACGATATACATGCGCGAGACATGCTGGAACGATGCCCTGACTGCCCGCCCCAGGCGGAGAACAGGTGCCCGGGGAAAGCTCACAAGCCTGATGGGGCCTGTAGACGCCCAGTGTATAGAAATTGCTCAGACGTGTGTCCTAATTGTAGTAATCAGTGGTTGTGTGTAGACTGCATGCCGATGGCAGAGCACAGTTGCTCCTACCTTCTCCTCCAGGCGATGCAAAATCCGGCTAGATATGTCGAGGCCAAAACCCAGCAAGAGTTCCTGGCCCGCGATGCTCAGAGGGCCGAGAAAGCACGAATGGATAGGGAAGAAATGAATGCAGTCGTTGAGGACGTTCGGAAGACGTTCGAGGCTGAGAGACTCGCAATGGCCCAGGCGGCCAGAGAGCGGGAACAAGAACTGGTGGAACAGAGGCCCCACCAGACCGCGGCCGCCAAGCGGCGCGCGGAAGAAGAAGCTGAGAACAGATATGCTGAGATGATGGCCTGCGAACGACAAGCCGTCATGACGGCAAATAGTCAGTCTGTCGATGTCAATGTAGCATCCGCCGCTGTTGCGGCGGCAAGAATAGAAGGAGAGAGGATCGCAACAGCTAGGGCATTTCAAGAAAGGCAGGAGCTCCAAGAACAACTTCAAACTGCCGGGCTGGAAGCGGCCAACACCCAGGTTGTAACTGCGACGATAGTTGACCAGAATAATCAATATCGAGAAGAGCTTAAGTCACATGAGAACGCCAGAGCATCTCTTCAGCGTATACAATTGAGCGACAGTGCGCGCCCGCCGGCCATGCCGGCTGGGGCGGGCAGACGACCATCGCCGGCGCTCCAGCCGTCCGGCGCAGCGTCCATACCGGCTCAGTCTGGCTTAATGACCGCAGTGAGCGTGGCGCCGCCAATGTTGCAGGTAAGGGCTGCACAGCAGCCACGGCCCGCGAACGGTGACGATGAAGAGAGTTGCTCAGTTTGCGTCAACCCGAAAATAGGAAATTTCGCCACATGTGGACTGCCAGGTTGCAATGATCACTTCGATGTGAGCACTTAACGGCGTTCTACATGTACTCGAAAGAAGAGCTTGCCAGCAGAACTGGAGAAGTGGAATGGCCAGTGGCAAAAACACAGTGCTGATCACGAATTTCGGGCTCGACAGCAGAAGCTTCTTGATGTATGTAGCGCTGACAAATTAAATGTTCAACGAATAAAGGGGCAGGCTGGAGAGCAGATTAGACTGTGCTCAGGAAGGTCAGCCGCCGACATCCGAGGGCAAGATGAGGCCCTGGTACGCGCAGGTACGTCAGACAGAGAAGTGATGAAGCTCAAAGCTATCATCATGAAGCCATTTCCATATAATGAAAAAGGGCAGGGAAAATTGCTCACCTTTAGTTCATTCGGTATGCCTTTGCTTTCACAAGAAGCGCCCGTGAGGCCTGTCATGCGACCTAACTTTACTGTTCCTGGCCCTGCCATCGAAGGTCCGGCCACGCCGAGTACCTCCGAGAATGGTTTACCAATCAACATGAAGCTAACAGGTACCAATGAAGACATGGCTTTTGTTGATTATCATCCATTCTCCAGGGGCGGACCTGTGAGACCGCCAGCGGCCAAGCCGTCTGGCGGGGCGGGGCGGGGCAAAGATGGGGGCGACAGTAGTGTCGCACCGAGTGCTGCGATTATGTCGGCACTTAATGAAGCTATCCGCGACCGGCCAGAGAAGCCGCCTCCGGGGAGTCCGGGGAGACCTGGATCCCCAGGCGGTGGAGGTGGTCGTGCTGGACCTCAGGGCCCAAGAGGGCCACGTGACCCGGGAGGCCTTGATGAGAGTACCCCGTTGGGCCAGTGGAGACAGGTTGGAAACAATCAGAAAGTTGATCTGATGGACATTCCCGATGTTACAAACATACGGGGGTGGCAGATGCATGCAGTCCGCGCGATTGCTGGATCATCTCCTGAGATCCAAGCGGCACAGCGGTGGATCACGGAAGCTATGAATCCTGCGGTGGATGACGAACAGCTCAAAGACCCAGGCCGCCTCCAACGTCTTCAGATCATGATCGCCACAAATTTGATTGAGAAGTTTACCAACGTGCGCAGGAATCGCAGTCTGCCCAGTCATCACTTACACTTCCTTCAGCAGATCAGTCGAATGGAGTGCGGCGCCCAGAATGAGGAGAGACTCTTGACGGGACGTGAGATGGTAAGAGCCATTTGCCATTGGTGTTCTGTCAGATCGAAATTAGGTCAACATCGCATTTCGCGTGATATCTTCAAGGTAGTCATTGACCCCAATAAGCCGGATGCTGACCTGTATCATTTTTATAATGAGTGGACAGATGTTTACCAACAGTTCTACGGCGCCCGACCTCCATCTGATGAGATGAGAGCTTCGATTCATGCGCACTTCATCGAGCAATGCAGGAAACCTAAGAAGTTAGATTTCGCTTGCCAGCTTTATGACTTGTCCAAAGATAAAATGGGAGAAGGCGTAAAATCTTACGAATGGCCCATGGAACATATTGGAGGGATGATGTTGCGTGACAAAGAAGAGTGGAACATCAGCGTGCATGAGAGTACTTTGAACCAACGTGCACGACAAACGCGATTGAGCGGAGGTGGAAACAATAGCTACGACAATCGTCAAAATGCCAACGGCAAAGCCGCTCCGGCAGAGGTGGCAGCACGTCTTGGGAAACCCACGGATGTGATGAAGAGTGGTTTGACTAAGGGCGAGACGACGCGCAAGCTCGTGCGCAAGGGCCAGACTTGCCCGAACGCAGGTCAGGGATGTCCATTTAATCATAAGAAGCCTACAGCTGCCGCGCTGGCCCAGCCGGCTGCGGGGAGCAAGTCAAATGCTGCCCCCGCTCAGAACAAGAATCCCAGAGGGAGATCTGACAAACCTGATGGCCGAGGCCGAAAGGGAGAGAGCCGATCGCAGACTCCGGCGGGTGGCCGCGGAAAAGGAACGCAACGACGGAGCAGGAGTCAATCCAACCGTTCACGCGGAAAAGAGAGCACGCTACCATGTTATGCTTATTCGCGTGACCCCAAGAATTGCCGTGGAGCCGAGGACGGTTGCAACAGGCAACACAGAGGCTTGACCGATGCAGAAAAGCTCAAGCGCGATAAACATGGGCCAGCGAAGCTTGCTGCTGGACAGTCTCTAGGATATGAGCGAACAGTTAAACAATGCTGCGGCTGCCAATGTCTCCTCCGCTGCTGGTACTAGCGTTTCTAGGGCCTCTAGTAACAGTTCAGAGAAGCGCAAGAAAGACGGATGCAGAAACAAGGGCAGAGGCAAAGGCAAATCTATGAGTTGTCGCTCTTTAAAGAAACAGGCAAATGAAAAGATTGTTGGTTTGCCAAGACCACGACTGGCCATCCGCGACATTGGCTTCGCACTGGCGGCCCAACCGCCAGTGCTGGAGGACTGATTGGTATAATTTTGTTAAGGGCGCTTTTTCTTGTCTTCCTCGCTCGGTGGACGTGGCGATGCCCGCGTCGGTCAAACCGAAAGCGGGGGGAGAGGGAGGTGTCCGCTGACCAAGTCAGCCTGGGTGCCATTTCGTGCCCCGCCCCGTTAGCTCGGGGCCTTCCTGGGCAGAGGCAGGCCGGCCCTCATTTTTCAAAGGCGTCTAAAGATTCTAGCGGAGGAGTCGACAGGAACCCCTCCGGTGGAAAGTTTCACCACGAATGCAGGGAGCAAGCGGAGAATCTTGTAAATATCCTTGCAAATTTCCTGTATCCTCTTTCTCGGGGCGCTATCAAGACGTGCTGGAGCGCCTCCCCTAGTAGAAGCTGCATTCGATCTCAGATGAAGGGTCAATGCAAGTTCCGCGCCCGATTTCACCCCTCTACTGAGGAGCCCGCCATCACTCGCAGGAATGCGCGTCGCCACGACCTGAAAGAGTTGCCCTCGAGCGACAAAGACAGGTGGAAGTTCGCGGGAGAGATGCGCAGACAGATGTCTACTCAGTCGAGAGCGTCTTGCTGCGGAAGCCCTGATCAGGGCGTCAGACCTCCAAGATGACGTCTGGCACCTTTGGTTGTAGGCTGAGGAGGGGGAAGGGGGCCCACACGGCACAGCCGCTGCGGGGTGCACAGACAAGGGTGCTGCGTATCTTGGAGCGCTGAGCTTTATTATTGATACAGGGTGTGGGTATAACCTCAACGCGGAAAGGTATATTAAAAGCGCAAGCGCAATCAGGTTGATTCGAAAGCTTCCGCGGTCGATCACTCTGAATACTGCCGGGGGAGGGTCAAAAGCCCTCGGTTCAGTTCACATCGCATGTCCTAAATTTAAGGGCGGTAGTCTTAACGCTTTGGCCATGCCGGGGACCCCGTGCGTGATCTCGGTTGGGGAGCGGTGCATGGATCACGGCTTTAGTTTCTTCTGGCCAGCAGGCCAAAGACCCTACCTATTGTTGCCCAACGGTCAAAGAGTGGGCCTGACCGTCGAGGGCAAGATGCCATACTTGACCCTTTCAGGCAAAGAGTCGCTGGGTCAGTGGATGCGCGCGGTTGCCGCTGGGGAGAGCGAACCTCCCGAGCGGTGGTGTTGCGTGACGCCAGGCGCCAGGGCATTTCTGGACAGTGCGGAATCAGCGGGGGGCCCTCCGCCCCATGCTGTTCAGACTCGCGTGACCATAGACCTGCATGCACATGAGTTGATTGGCAACCACAGCTACGTTGACGGACGGCCGACTGAGCTCGCGCCTGTTTTTCCGTCCTCATTAGACTCTGCGGATACCATCACTTATTTCTACTATTCGCCTCGCAAGGCTAGCCAAAGCGGTTGGAGTCGGACACCGACCAGTATCGCCGCCTCCAAATGTCTCTCGACTTTGCCCAGCCATGGCCAAGCCGTTGGTCAGAGCGACGAGCAGCCCGGCAAAGCCGAGGCCTGCGCAGCCGCAAATAAAATACCTTGCTGGCACGGGGTCTCAGGATACCTCCCCTATGACATGGATCGAGGGCTGGACTCCAGCGCGTGCGACGCGGCCCCCGGGCCCGAGGAGGGTGAAGTTGGAGACGCTGACGGTGTCGACTTGGTCGACGTCGACGCACCGCCAGAACTAGACCCAGATGATGCAGAGGTTGAGGTGTCGGTTTCCTTTACCGAGCGGCTCAAAAAGACCGCAGCCACCCTGCTGCATCTTCTAACTCATACTCCGAACCAAGAACTCATATTGTTCAGTATGCAATTGGGCCAAGGCTATCAGAAGACAGCAGCGCAAAGAGCGCAACAAAGGGCTGAAGGTTCCCCGCCCATACGCTAACCCCACTTCGTTTGGACACCTGACGACGATGGACCATTGGTTTGCGATGGATGAACTCTCGCGGGGGCTCCATGATGAGACCGCGTGCGTGACTTTTCGCGACCGAGCAACGGATTTCCTCGCCGCTCAGGGTGCACGCGACAAGTCTGCGGTTCATGTTTGCAACTTTTTAGTAAACCTTAAAGCCCCGGGAGAGAAGTTAGAGCATTGCTACGCTGATGTGATGGTGCACGTGAGCTTGCAAGGGCATGTGACGAGCTCAAGATTGCACATGATCCTACCACCCCAGGAAATAAGAAACAAAACGCTGTCGCCGAACGTGCGAACGGCGCGGTACAGATGGGGGCCCGAGCGCTGCTCATGCAGGCGGGTCTCCCACCGCCATATTGGACGCATGCCGTTCGATACTTTTGTCTTTGCTACAATGCCAGGACCCCTGAAGAGGGGAAGTCCAGTTGGGCACGTCGCTTCGGACACACGTTTGAGGCCCCGCTCCTTCCCTCCGGGCCCCTCGTACGCCATGCGCCCCCGCCAGAGTCAAGATCTAGAACAGCCAAGACTGGAGGCACAATGATTCCAGGGATATACCTGGGGTATGTGCACGCAGCGGGGGGCATGGTTGGTCCAGAAAGTTACGTTGTGCCGTTGAGACAGCTGGACGGACTTAATATGGAATCAGGGCGCACGCCCGAGGGCACACGACCCACCATAGAGAAGTCTGATCAGGTATACAGCAACATTTTGGACGGCACTGCGGAAGATCAATCTCCTCAACTCCCTTTGAGAAAAGCGTACGAGCAGGCAATGACCGAGGCGCGCTCCGTCACAATCCCTCCTGCAGGAAAGGCCGCGGCCGTCCCAGACGGGCCGCGGCAGACGTCAGGAGTGCGACCGGACAATATATTTGGCGCTGAGCCCGCCATTATCATGCCACCGCCTCCTCAAGAAGGCGAGGGCGCTCCACCGCGAGACTCCGTGGCCGATTCCGATGATGACGACGGCCCGGAGGGTCTATGTGTGGAAGACGAGCCTGTGGTGATTGATGGCCGGGGCCCTCGGCGAGACTCTCGCCCATGCGAGGATGAAGACAAGAAGTTGGGTCTCGCACACATTGAGTGCCGTTTGGATCGACAATCGAACTCTTCAGCGGCCAAGCCGCGTGAGAAGGTCCCAGGGAAAGGGCAATTTCTTGCTCGTGCGACACAGAACCTTGAAACGATGGAATATTTTGAGGACAGGCGTGCTGTCGTTGGTCTAACAAAAGAGGAGTTGACAGAAGAGCTCCCGTTGACAGGCCGTCGGAAGACGTGCAGCATACGAGTTGCGCTCTATTATTATCCTGCCTATGTTCCCGTGGCCCGTGTGTGGGTCACCGATCCAGATCCTAAATACGGTGCCCAATGGTTGAAGAAAATGCCTGAATCCACTAGCCCTGGAATTCATCCCGGACGCTGGTTCAACATGAATCAAGCCCAACGTAGGCAGGACGTCGAGCAAGACAAGGCCGAAAAGAGAGGTTTCTCTGCTATAGAGGATCCTGGTCCTTGTCTTGGCCTTCTGCGTGACATTGGCTTGGACGTGGATGATCCACCGACTCCGCCCGAGCCCGGAGTGGCCCAGCCACCTGCGGTTCGTCCAATCTCTGAGGAGACCGCTGCCTACCTTGCGGAACATCCTAGGGCAAGAAGGGCCGCGCCATGGGTTGCTGAACGGTTTCGTCGCCTGGCAGCACAGGGCGGTCAAGCCGCAGCTGTAGCTGCCGAATCCTCCGAGGAGGATGATTCCGACGAAAATCTTTCGGATGATGAGGATGTTAGGTGGAAGCAGACATGGCGCGGTGGTACCGCAGCACGCGGCGGGGCCCCCTCCGGCCCAGCCGGCAGGGGCCCGTCATCCGATGATGAATCTGAGGAGACACAAGAGGCAAGCCTGACCTCGAGTCCGGCGGCCGCCGCGTCGCGGCGAAGCGTGCCTCGGATGCCGTTGCAGAGTAGCTCGGCCCCAGTGCCCAGCCACCGTGAGAAGGGAAGATTTGATTTGGATTATTTTTACAACCCTTTCACTGATCTCATCTCAGTTGTCGACGAGCCCTTCCAACTTCCCAATGATTGGCAACGCGCCAAGATTGATGCCGCTGTAGCTCGATCTGCTTCCAAAGATGAGGCCAAGGCTAATCGAGATGCCCAGGCCGCTCTAAGAAAAGAATGAGACATATTGCGAAGTACATGCGCATGGAACGAGAAGAGGGGTTAGGGAATATTCCGATGTCGTTGCGGAACTCAATGGAAAGACCGCTCACTTTGGTCGCTTATTCGCAATCCTTGCCGAGAAAAACTCAGAGTTGCCACTCGGGCACAAAGATCGGAAATACAAAACGAATCGTTTTCGACGGCTAGAGCGTGAGAGATCAGAATAAGGATGTTGCTTTGTTTCAAGAACTTCCCAGCAGCCCTGCTACAATGCAGGCCAGCAAAGCAGCTGACACTTACGGGCTTGTCGAAGGCCATAGTATTGAACAAGCTGATGCCCGCCAGGCTTACACTCAGTCAAAGTTGGGCGGTGCCCCAACGTGGGCATTCCTACCCCGTGATGAATGGCCTAAAGAATGGTCGCACATGCGTAATCCCGTATGCCCGTTATTTCTATCGTTATACGGATACCCTGATTCGGGAGGATATTGGGGGCAACACTGCGAAGGGCACGCTACGACTAAAGGATTTGTGAAGTGTAGTCCGTGGCGCAGCTGCTATTATCATAAGGAGTTGAAGCTTTTTCTGATAATTTACGTTGACGATTTTAAGCTGTCTGGTCCCGCGGACAAGCTTGCTGAAGGATGGAAGTTACTACAAACCCCTTCTGGCAACTGCCCGAAA
Source organism: Prorocentrum cordatum (assembly GCA_963575745.1). Classification (NCBI taxonomy): domain Eukaryota; class Dinophyceae; order Prorocentrales; family Prorocentraceae; genus Prorocentrum; species Prorocentrum cordatum. The sequence goes on from CAUYUJ010010713.1 coordinate 209,574, forward strand.
GGTATAGAAATAGATCCTCCGACCGCGGTCGGACGATATTAGGGTTGTGAACACAGGCTGTCCACGCAGTTTGTTGAGTGGCAAGGTGAGTTACCCGCGGTTTTGGACCCGCCGCCTCCTAAAGTCAAGAAGAGCGCTTCCGTCCCAGACGAGAGTAGCGAGGAGGAAACGGGGGGCGACTCGGCGGCCTAGCCGTCCAAGCCATACCAACCGAGAGAACCCAAACAGGCCAGAGTCATAGACTACGACATGACTGAATTCTTCGAGTCCTGTGTCACGTTATATGCACAACTCACGGATACTGACCCAGCTACTTATCCCGCTGCGGGCACCCCGTTTGGCCCCGAACTTGTTGACCTCGAAGACGGCCAAGGCGGCCCTAGAGGTGAAGTCTGCTCTCCCGCAGAGGAGGCAATTGCCTCAGCGTTACATATCCAGTTTGACGCTGGGCCCCCAGATCAGGAAATTGAGGTTCATGGCCTTGATGCCGCGGCGGCCAGCCCCAACGACCCGGAGCCACCGACCCAGTCTCGTGTGCTCCAGCCCATAGCGGCAAAAGTAGTGTTGAAGATCCTTTACGGTGTAAGAATGGCTCGATACGACTTGCTCCGTGCCGTGTGCCACACGGCCAGTTGCATTACCAAATGGACAGAGCAACGAGACATGGGTTTTTTCCGCCTCATCTGTTACATCAAGTGCACCTCTCACTACCGCATGTCCTCATGGGTGGGTGGTAAGATGGAGGATGTCTTGTTGAAGCAATACTCCGACGCGGATCTGGCCAGTGACATTAGAACACATAGGAGCACAAGTGCCAGTTATCATTCAATTTGGGGCCCATGCACCAGAGCTGGGCAGTCTATGGGCTCGCAGCGACAGACATGCGCCTCCCATAGCACCCTGGAGGCAGAAATTGCGGCTGCTGACCTTGCCCTGCGAAAAAAGCTGCTTGCAGCGCTCCCGGTTTGGGAAATACTGATTGGGAGAGAAATGCGCTGTTTGTTCTTAGAGGACAACCGGGCAGTGCGTGTACGGCCATCAAAGCCGGAGGGTCCATGAAGCCCAAGCATCTACCGAGGACCCATCGCATTGACGCTGCAGCTGTGTCCGAGCAATTCTCTCGAGGTATCGTTGAACTTCAGTATGAAAGGGCCCAGAACGGAACTGCAGACTTTGGGGCGAAGAGGTTTACAGACCCTTTGGCTTGGGTTAAGATATTATATATTGTCAACGTTGTAACTCCCAAATTCTGGACCGCCAAGCGGTGCCAGGACTGTTTAGATTCGATGTTTTCAGACGGACTTCCCCTGAAACCCGGGGGGATTTTGAAGCCCCGCTTAGGTCCGAGTTCGGCTGCGCGGAGAGGAGCTGCTGTACCTAGCAAAAAGATGAACAAGAAAAAGAAGCGCCCCAACAAGGGTAAGCCCGTTGTGCGTTCTTCAAAAACAATAAACATCCCAGCGGCACCTGGCGGCGCTCAGTGCCCGGCTGGCACCGAGGCTGGCGCCGGCAAAGCCGCGGTGGCGAACGCTCCCAGCCAGGCTGCTGTGGCGAATGCGCCCGGCCAAGCCGTGGAAGCAGGTGCAAGCACTCCTATTACGACCGAAGAAGGTTCCAGGATAAGCTCCGAGAAATCCAGAACGATGTAGGAGATAACCAAGAAAAGCTCCGATGTCGAGATGGGAGCGATGTTTGATATAACCGATAGCAAGTCTGGTACATCGAATTTGATCAAAGAGATGCGTGAAGAACGATCGAACGTTGAGCCGGTTAACGTCGAGCAAGATACGTTCGGATACCACCTTCTTCTCCCTCGCCTTCCGCCTGCTGCTGTTGCCAACTTCCAGGATAGGAAGGATCAGTGGACACGACGCGGACAGAGTCGTAGACGATGGCACTTTGTTCCCAGACTTGTCACGTTTATACCAGCAAATACTGATTGCCCCGTTGACCCGGATAGATTAGATGATAAGCGTCGTACTTATGCCATCAACACCCAACATGGTTTGACTGTAGACCGTACGGATAGTTGGCGCGACGAAGATAATAAATATCATCACCATTTTGAGCAGAATTCGAATGGCGATTCCAGCGCTGGCGACTACCACCCAAGTAGATGGACCGGCTGGACGGAATTCTGGATCCGGGAAGACTGCGCCCCGGCCACCCAGTGGACCGGAGACCGACTCTTGTCAGAATATTGTTGTGGCCCTCGGAGCAGGATCGGAAACCCCAAGAATTTTGTGGACGATTTGTGTAAGGTAATTCGGTACACGGAGAAGGAAGATATGAGAACCGATGAGGGTCTAAGGTTGGCTCTGAACGACATAAAGACGTTCAAGGGAAAACGCATCATGCTTTGGGGCTCTATGCCCTGCACAGGAGGTTCCCCCTGGCAATACGTGAACGAAGCCCATTACTTTCGAACGGGAAACCATAGAGCGATGCGTAGGCTTCGAGGCATTAGGACAGACTTTAGACAGCTGTTTTGGATTTTCCGCGAGACTGCCCGCGCTGCGCACAAAGCGGGGGGCACTGTTTGCATTGAGTGGCCAAATCGGTGTAATCATTGGAGGGGTCCACAGGTGAAAGAGTTCATGAGAGAGTTAGAGTTTGTCAAAACGGCTTTGCATTCATGTGCTTACGGATTGAGGGGCAGTAAGGGTAATTTCATGAAAAAGCCCTGGACGATAGCATCCACGTCTCCCGACGTGACGGAGGGACTTGAGCGCAGATGCGATGGCGCGCACGAGCATGTTGAGGCCAGAGGACGAGAGTGCAAGCTAGCTGAGGATTACACGGACACCTTTGCCAAACAGGTTCATATTGTTGTTGCTCGTGCCGCGGAGCGCGTGTTGTCGTCTCGTCGTCGTCCCGTCCCATCCTCTGATTTCGCGTGTGCCGCTGCCGTTTTGTCTCCAGAGCATGCGCGGGCTGCCCAGCGGCCGGCTCCCCCTCGGACCGCGCAGCCGCCCTGTTGCGGCTGCGCGGGCCTTGCCTGCCGCGGCCCCCGCGCGCCCGAGAGGTCATCGACCAAGCCCATGTGCCAACTGCTGGGGACCCCAGCGGCCAAGCCGTCGGGGGAGGACGTGGCTTCGGTTTGCTCAGACGATATCATAAACGAACTCGCTCCTGAGCCACCTGGGGAGAGAGAACCCCAGGTCGAGCCCAAAGGAAAGGCTGTTCCCAATCCAATTCTAAAGGCTACCCCACCGGCCCAGCCGAGCGGGGGCGCCGCCCCGCCGGCCAAGCCGGCACGAGCGATGTCGTGATGAATGAGGGAGGACATCGAAATGGTCTGGCGTAGAGATTCACGCAGAAGAGATCGCAGCCCGCAAAAGAGCTGCTGACGCTGCCATTAAAGACAGCCAGCCTGCCAAGAGGACAGCTATCTCCTTGCAAGGGGACTACAATTCCCGCAAGGAGAAATCCATCTTCCCTTGTTTTCCTGATAAGAAGAGAGAATGGTCCAGGCCAGATTATGCCGGGACCATCAAGCTTGTACGCAAACGGGGATGGAGTTGGCGCTTCACGATGTGGAGACACAACATATTATACAAACGGGGCGACCAAGTCGCCACCGCACTGAAGGCAGATTTAGCCGGCACATCCCAGACGATATTTGAGCGTCTGTTTTCCCAAGTCTCACAACACCCGTGGACCGTCCATTGGACTACGTTCGACAGAATGGCAACGTGCCGTTTCGATTGCCCCCCCAAAACTTGACCAGATCCCAGTGGGTGCATTCTTTCAGTCGCACCCAGATGAAATGACGGCTGGTCTGCAGGTTGTACACAAACGCACCAGGGGAGGCTCGACATCCCGTCCGAACTCTTGATAAGGGAGAGGTCGTGGGTCCCACCGTTGGCCCAGCCATGCGGCGGAAGACGATCTACGGGGACTTTGCGAGCGTCCCAGTTAGGGGCAACAAGACAGAAGGCGCTCCCGATTGGTGGATGAACATCTGGGGCCCTTCACCACGAACGCCTCCCCGCGGCAAAGCCGTTGGGGGCGGTTGGGGCACGATATATGCCCTGCCTGTTGTCAAAGGTTTGTCTTGCACGCCAGTGCATGTTGTTGAGGAGGCTCTCACCAAATCAGCCAGATCAAGTTACTTTGGGTTCTCCCCTCAGCAGGCGGTGCATTGGCGGAAGGCTCGCCCCTGGTGGAAACGCCCATGCGACTTCGATGCATGGCTCGCGAAGGATGGCCTTGATGGCGAGGCTGACTTGAATGAGAAACGGCCGCCTCAGCCAGACGCAGAGACTGAGGCCAACCAGCGCGACCCAGTCGTTGCTGGTGAGAGGCCAGATCTGCCTGGAAACCCTGAGCAGCGACGCCCTGAGGCGCTCTCGGAAGGCCCCCCTTCCTACAGGGAGGAGGGCTCTGATCGGGCACCGAAAAGGCAACGCTTGGGAGTAGAGACGTCGACCGACCCAGTCGGTTCGGCAAGCCATCATGCGAACCCTGTCGTCTCACGGCCTTCGGATGGATCTGGACCGCATAAGACATTGGACAACCCTGCTGGTGCTGGTCGGCAGGCGGCCGGCGGACCGTCCGCCGGGTCAGCCTCGAACCCGACTGCCCCGCCCGGCAAAGCCGGTGGCGGGGCGGGCGGAGGCTCTCCTCCCGGCCCAGCCGGTGGTGGAGGTGCTCCGTCTGGCCCAGATGGCTCTCCCTTGGGAGGCGCCCCACCTGCCGGCCACCCCTCTGGTGGAGGCGGTGGAGGTGGACCTCCAGACGCAGGATCAACGACGGCAAGTGGCGAACGGGACGACCCGCCCTATTTTGGGGGGGATCCCTGGAACGTCCTTGACTATCATTGGCTGCAGGGAGAGTTCGCACCGATTCCCAAGCCACCGAGGAATAACTGGGACTCCAAGGTGAATGAAATTCTTCAGCTTTATGTTGACATTACGGATCCACAGTTGATAAACTGGGCATTAAAGTTGACGTTCCTTCAGAAGTGCCAGGCCATCGCACAGATTGCCCGAGTGAGCGGACATTCATGGATTCCATGTGTTGGCGAGGACGTCGCGGCCATGATGGCCGCAGGCAAGCCCGTGACGGACTTGTTCCACCCTTTGTGCTTGATGGATCATGGGGCATTCAAGTTTTGGTCATATTCCGTCCACATTGTCTCTGATTTCACGATCTCGTTTCGGGATGCGTCCAAGGAAAACAAGCCCAGCCTTCTTCCTGAATACCATTTGCGGGATAACGTGCACGGCATTCCACAGAAGATCATGAGTGGATGCATGGCCCCAGGACTTCAGGAAGAAGCTAAAATATTCAAATGGGAAGAGCACGGTTATTACGAGAAAGGAATCCACGCGCCGATGCGCTTCATCTTCTGGAACTTCAATGACATTGTTGACGGAACCGGTGAACTGAACGGGGTCGGCACTGGGTCACAGCGGCAGGAGAATCCAACAGCGTTCGCTGGAAGCCTCCGAATATTGGTGGAGGCGGTGGTTCAGCTGGTGGATGACGCGATCGCCCGCGCGAAAGACGGAGCGATTGAGATAATGTACGTTGGTGGGGGTCACAAATGCTGGCGGTCGAACGGATCCGGCGTAAGCCAGATGTGGGATGATGTCGCCACTCTCGTCAGGGCTCGAATGAACCGTCGGATTGAAAGCTGCAAAGCTATGGGTTTTTCCCGCGAGCAATGATTCTTGACGGTGTGAGCCTTTACCGCCAACTGCGGCACCGCCCAGGGGATTTCTACCATTTCGCTTCCGAGCACGGTGATTACAATATGGATAAGGGCGGACAAATGGTGAATGTGAACGCAGGCCAGTTGTGCGTTGAGCACATGTTGAAGGCCGCTAAACTCGCCGCATTGTTCTTTTGCCAACCCTCCGGCGGCGCAGCCGTTCAGGGGGGTAGCATAACAAAGACGAAAAGAGCCGATGGGTATACATTGCAACAGGCTGCCATTAACGAGCTAGTCATGCACTGGCAAGACTGGAACCCCACGGAAGGCAATGTGCCCAAGTCCGTGCTCAAGACTCGCCCGTTCGAGGTACCTTTGGATCCCAATGCGTTCCCAGCCGTCCAAGACGGGTCTGGGGGCGGGGCGATCCACTCTTGTTACTCTGATGCATTTATTGACTTCTTGAAGCGAGGGAATGCATATACAGACTTTTCCCCGTGGCAAGACGATGTTTACTTCTTGCCGCGTGGTCCGCATTTTTGTCCGGGAATGCCCCCAAGGGGGGAAACGCCTTTGATTAGCAACTGAAGGTGTGCAAAATGATGCACACATGCGCACGGCAGTTGATGAATTGAAGAAGGCAGCACCTGCTACGGCACCGAGCGGCCTAGCCGCCTCGGGTGATGGTCCTGCACCGAGCGGCCCAGTCGCCTCGGATGTCGTCACTGCACCGAGCGGCCCAGCCGTCTCGGGTGACGTTGCTACACCGAGCGGCCCAGCCGCCTCGGGTTACGTTGCTGCCGCGCGGTCGGCCCAGCCGCCCCGCGGACCCGTTCTGGCCCCTGCAAAGGGCGTGCGAGATGTTACGACACCTGGTGAGGCAGCGGGGGGCAACCTTCGCATCAAATGCCTTGTCGGAAAGGCAACCACGCTCAGCCAAAGGTATACATTCCCAAGCCGTTTGAGAATAGGCGGTGATCCTAATCGCAATGAAGATTGGGAACAGGATTGGCCCTTCCATCTGACATACCAGACAATGGAGAAGTTGCCCTGCAGAAGCGCGCCTGGCCAAGAACCAGTCCTTCACGATTTCCTCCGACCATTTACCGTGGCGAGCGGTGAGCTCTACAGACGCGCGGTGCTTACGAATGAGTATCCTGGGGGGGAAGGCCGTGTTGCACGGGTGGCACAAGGGGAAAACCCAGCTCGCAGCAAGCAGCTCAATATGATTCAGAGAACCGCAAAAGGAGAGGCGTGGTTTTGGCATTTCAGATGCTGCAACAGTCCACAAAGATTCAGTTTTGGACCCTAGTTGTGTCGTTCCTAATTGGGCACATTTCTTTGTGATTGCGGCCGACCGGTCGTGTGCGGACCCAACGGCTACTGTTGCTGGTCGTTTGAATTGGGCGAAGTTGTCCATGAAGGCCCACAGAGCGGGCCTCAATCATTGCGATCAGCTTACTTTGCCCTCCCATGTAGCCGATGAAAAGCTTGCGGAGGTCCAAGACCAATCCACAAGCTGGACTAGACAGTCCCATGGTACGTCCGTGACCGCCCTTCATTCGATTTTGGAGGGCCATCAGCTGCTTACATCCGACCCCGATATGGGGGGAGTGTCGAATCGAACAAAATTGGTGTATTCTTTTCCATGCACCAACAATCCCCGAACTCGCACGACATATTCTGTCGCAGAGGAGACCTTTGGAGACGGCATCTGGGTCACTGCGGAGATTGCTTTCTTTTCGAAGAAGCCCGCAATCATCAGGGGGCAGCCAGATCAGTTCGTTAGCGACCCATCGGAGATGGTGTTGTATGAGCTTCGACTCTACCATTGGACTCCTGCGGCGCTTCATGTCACGCCGGCTTATGCCTTCTTGCAACATGTCGCCAGACAGAATGGTTGGTGCTTGGAGCAAGACTTCGGGGTCGAACGGCACCGCGACAAGGAAAGGGAAGCTGCCACGGACCAAGTCCGGGAGGCACAGAGACAGCGGGTCCCAAATTTGGAGCCCATTGCTTGGCAGGCGGGTCGAAGCCTTTATTTCGAGAACAATAACTTCGATGATATTTGGCCATGGCTCCAGAAGAAAGGAGTCAGGCTCACTAAAATCAACCCGCTGCACAAAGACGAGGCCTCAGATGAATCCAAGGCGCTCGCCCAGGAAAATAAGAGCAAAGACGAGGTGGACAAAGCCAGGTCGTCGACGGGTGCGCAGCAGCAGGCGCCGGCGGCAAAGCCGTCAGGCGCACCCTTTTCGCTCGGTACCAGAGGACTTCCCACATTTGGGGCAGCCTGCATCTCACGTTGGGAGAGCGTCTAAGCCTCCGCCCGGCAAGGCCGCGGCGGAGGCGTGGCCTCCACCTCCCAAAGCCGATGCACTTGCGAAAATGCCTACGCCCCTCCCCCCTCCGAGAGAGGGGGCGTCACCTGTTGAACCGGCCAGCGAGGTGCCGCATAAACCTCCGCCACCCAAGCCTGCCTTATATGCGATGGCGCCGCCGCCGGCCGCGAAGCCGAACGTCGTGCCGATGAGGGGCTCATCCTTACCAGAGCAGAGGGAGCGCGTGCCGAGCAAGCCTCCGCCCCCGCCTCGTCAGAGTCCAGAGGCAAGTGCGCCGAAGCCTCCGCCAGCTAAGATGGCGCGCCATGACACTGGAGCGGACGATCTTTCTGCGTCCAAAGTTGCACAGCCACCAGCCAAGCCGGGGGGCGCGGAGAAAGCGGAAGGCCCGCCTAAGTTTTGGACACCAGTCTTCGCGATCCCCCCGCCCCCGTGACCAAGCTTGCCAGGTGGGCCGTTGATCGTTCGTTACAAGATGACCAAAGTCGTCAGAAAGCTGAGCCCACGCCTAAGACAGCACCTCAGTGGTTGCGAGACCAGGAATCTTCCCAGCCTGCCCGAGGCAGCGCTGGGATGGACCAGACTGCGCAGGCGGAGAGCTCTGCCGCAAAGGCAATGGCAGTCGAGACAGAAGCCAAGACTGCCGAGGATGTGAGCTCTGAACGCCACGGAGGCAGCGAGAGGCCGGAGACTCTTGCGGTATCCCTTCCGAAGCAGACTGATGGAGATTCCTCGTCAGAGGAGTCACTTGAACCATGGGGGTCCGACGCTGCAACCGTCATTCTCAGACCTCTCAGAGAAATCTCCTAGACGCACTTCACAGGCAGGCGAGCACGTAGAGCGCTGAGGAAAGAGGAAGATTTCTTTTACCAGTGGCGTCGAACTGTTGCTGACCGGCCACAAGGGACCGATGTCCCGAGGATTTGCTGGAGGAGATTGAAGAGTATGTCGACACAGCAATGACGATCTACGAGAAGGCCAAGATAAAAATAGAAACATGAACCCGGAAGATACTCGGAGTCATGGGCGAAGTTTGCAACCGCTATTGTTGAGCAGACCCATAAGGTGGCACCAGATGCTGTTCCTACTCCTATGAGCGCCGCCAAGAGCAAGCGGTCACAGCCTCACGCCGACGGCAAATCTGTTGCAAGTGGAAGCGGACTTCCTCCTCCACCCGCTCCTCCGTCCGGCTCAGCCGCGACGGCGAGCTTGCCTCCGCCTCCGCCTGCCCCAGCCAGAGCGGAGGAAGAACAGGTGAAGGAAGACGAGATGATGGTGGACTCGGGCGCTGATGCTGCATCACGCGCTGCACCTCAAGAGTTTGCCGAATCTCCCCCCATTAAGCTAGGTTCTTCCGATGAGGAGGATGCGCCCGCTGCTAAGGCACCGCCGCCAGATGCCGCTCCAAGCGGACATCGCGCGGCGGAGCCCCCCTCCGTGGATCGAGCCCCGGATGTCCAAGACACTCCGGGGTCCCTTGAGGCCGGCACAGATCTTACCCAAATCAACGACTTTCCGTATCAAGCGGATCCTGAGCCTGTTCTCATTGAGGAAGAGCATTACCGATTTGGCCCAGCCTCTGTCAACTTCTTCTGCAGAGAGAGTTTGCCACCTGCTCCTGATCAGCGGCAGCGTCAGCCGACGGATGATCCGCCCCGAGAGGGCGACCAGGAGATCAATGTCGGGCATGCGAACTAAGGGCAGAGAGCTCTATATTTCGCAGAATGAACGCCTTGGAGTTATTCAGCGCACACCCGCCGATATAAGGCAGAAGGTTCGAGAGGCCCATATGACTGGCCCTGTTCCCCCGCGGGTTGAGGCCATTCGCAATCAGAGGAATAGTGCGCTCAGATATATTGCAGAATTCGTTGAAGATCCAATATTTGCATTATTGAGCGAATTTGACAAAGAAGAGGGCGCTTTTGATTTGGCGCGAGAATTTCTCCGCGCTGAGTTTTACTCCAATGATATTCCCGACGGATTTATCCCACAGTTTTTTTAAATGCTTGACATCATTGGTTGTTGGGGTCGGTGATCCCAATAGTCCGGCTGCCCTAGGCAGTGCGGATTTTTGGAGACCCCAAAGTTACCGAGTAGACGAGTTCGCTCGGCACGTCGGTGATTGCGCAGCGTATCTCGCGAGGCATTGTTCTGATTACGCGAGGTCCTCGGGAGGCTGGGTCCACTTTGGAGACCTGGTTGATAAGATCGCCGAGGACGGATTTGAATATCAGACATATGCTCTTGCTGCACACGGCCTAGCCGCGCTGCAGCCGGGAACTGTGGAGGTCCTCGGGGTGCTCCCTAACGACAGTGCCAGCATTAGTGAGACGAAGGTTCATAGAATGTGGTGCGACTACACAGCATGGCCCTCTCAAAAGGTGGAGAGGAGTGCCTCCCCTATTCCTGTTTCCTATCGAGCCTGCCAGGGACATTCCACTTTCGTTGCTTCAATTGAGAGAATGTATGTGCCTTATGATCCTGGCCAAGCCAGGAGTCATGGGCCCCTCCTCCATATCGCCGACATGCAGACACTGCTGGAGTCCACGGTCAAGGAAGTGCAGTTCCCAAAAAGAGACCCGGGGCTGTGCCTCGAGGCAGACTACGAATTGCTGAGGCTTCTCCCGACCAGGAAGGACCCAAACATGCGAGGGCAAGATCACCTCCCTCCATGGCTAAGCCAGTGGAGGTATGGCGACCCTGCCCCTGCGAGGAAGTTCGTGGCCATGGGCAATGTCGCACAGCAAGGAGAGCCGCCATCAATCGGAGCATGGCCCGCAGAGGACACAGTCTTTCTGTGGGATCAGCTTCCGACTCACAGAGAGTCCTGACTGTTAATTCTTGTTTTCAACGGCCGGGTGCTCACCCGTTTTTCGCGAAGAATTTGCCAGCATGGGACTCTTGTGTCCCGTGAGGTGCCGAGGTTCACTGATATTGACAAAGCCGTCACCCTTGTCAAAGTCAGCGACTGGCTGGATCGTCAATCGTCTTCAACCATGAGTGGGCATCATACGAGGTAAATGTTAATAACAACTCAATGCTCGGTTGGATTCATACTGACGAGACTTTGTCTTTGATCCCAGGCCATATCATATTGACGAGACTTTGTTATTGATCCCAGGCCATATGCCTCAGTTGCCTCCCGAGGCACCAGCATTCGTTCAGTCTGTCCCTTGAGAGGACGATGGTAGGTTCCTTTGCGCTAACTTGCACTGGGTGCGAACTGGCTTTGGACATTGCCCATCCTGCAACATTCCGATCAGGTACAAATACAAGGTTGCTCACGACTACTTGCTCCAGTCGTACCGGCGTAACGTCATTTCAAATTTGCTTGAGAGAAATGGCATTTCGTTGCATGTTGTCAACCCCAATGAGCCCCCTCGCGTGCGCGACGCTTGGGTTGGCGCGCGAGTAGAAAGACAACGGAGAGCTTCGGCAGATGTAATATACAACATTAACAACAATCTGCAGCAGGAGCGCCAGTGGGCAACGAATGATAACTATAGGCGATTGGCTGCTTCGGGTCAAACCTGTGGAAACAGCCGCACAGGTAGTGTTCCTGCCTGGGCTCCTGACCACGCCGCGGCCCAGCCGCCAGCGCGTCGCGGCCCCTTCTTTCAGTACCTCGAGCCTTTGAAGAAGCGATTCATCAAATGGCTCGCACATTTGGCTCAGAGAGAAGCGACCAAAGCTCCAACGATCGCAGACTGGTGGCCATTTCTTTGGGCAACAGACATTGACCAGCACGCGCGCCCAATGTGTTGTCCTGCTCTGGCTGCCTTTGAGTGGCCAGAGGAACCTGACACACGCTATGAACCAATAGAAGGTTGGATCAGATGGGAGCGCAAAATGAATAATGCGAACATCCTTGTGCCAACGCTTCGGACCTCGCTCAACGCAAAAGCAGGGGCAGCACCTTGGCTGCCCGTTGACCAGGACAACGCCATGGACGTCACAGGGCCCAGCCTTCGTGGCAGTCCACCGGTTGCTTGGGCAAATAGTTTTGTAGCGCGACCTCGTCGTGCTTCCCAGTCCGTTAGCAGGCGTATCAACTTATGTTCCGATCACCGTCTTGTTTCAGTATGTAAGCATACCGAACCTGCCGCCGGTCCAACCGAGACGGCAGGTGAGGAGAATCTACACGTGACACTTGATTTCACTGCAGTCTGCGGGTCCAAGACCGAGCAGATAATTGATGGGAGGGTCAACCTTGATCAACCCAAGGGGCACACGCATTCCCATCGCGACGACAAATCGTTGAACATCACATTGACCAAGGGCGGAGTCAAAGAAGTGGCCGCCCAATATGTCATGGAATACAACAACTCTCGCCCGGAGACAAACGACCCTGATGGTTTACGACTGTCGGGCGAGGTAACGCACGATATCCCAGATGGCGCGCGGGTCATCATTGATTGGAACTGGAAGGTTCCTGTATCAGAGCTGCAATTGGGCCTTCGCATTATGCGTGTGATTGCGATGGTTCGCGAGATCATTAGTTGCTTCATCGCCGAGGGACATCACATTGCATACCCTGGGGATAACTTTCTCGCCCAGGGCGCCGGCGTAGATTACGATAATGACAGGCGCCAAAAAGATGCATGCGCCCTCGACTGCCGCATTCGTGCCGCGATTGAAACGGATGACCTCATTGAGGAATGGGTCCGTGACTTGGGTAAACAGGGCCGCGTAGACATCCGCCGTCAGGGCATGAAGTTGCAAGGGGCTCTTTATTGGCTTCAAGATAAGTATGAAGACGAAGATACGGAGCTTCAAGCTAAAGATGATGGCCCATTCCGTACTGCCTGCGGCAAGTTTGGTATTCTTGTTGCTACTGCTGCAAGGGACATTAGTTTGCTAGAAAGCGAGTGAAGAGTGCCCGCGAGAGTGGAGGCGCTGCTGGGCCCCCCGACGGCCAAGCCGATGCGGAGGGGCCGATGCGGCCGGGTGATTTGGCGAAAGCGAGGCCCAGACCGCCACCTCCCCCACGCAGATCCGACGTCCAAGACGATCGGGCTCATGACGACGTCACGGAATCTTCGCACTCTGCCAGCGGTCAAACCGCTGTGGCAGGTGATGAGCACTCATGGTATTCGTCAGACAGAGACACACGGGATTGGTTGAGGCTTACGCGCGCGCGCGCGCGCGGCGGAGCCATGGATGTCGGCCGCGGCGCTGCCGGCTACGACCCCTCGAAGCATTACCCGCGCTACACAAATGAAGTACAGGATGGATACTACGTTCGCCGGGATGAGATATCCTGGATGAGCCATAGCGACAATCGGTCACGTGAATGGCATGCGGTGCACATGGGGGACTACAACTACTACTTTCCGAGGAAGGGAAAGGATTCCAAGGACAAAGACAATCGCAACAGGCCGTCGCATTGCGCCGGCCGCGGCAAGGGATTCAGATCCTGCTCGCCCCATTGGGCCGCGGGACAGCAGGGAGGCTCGTCATCTTCGCATCCGAGACCTCCGACTCCGCCATCGCGGGAAAATCCATGGCAAGATCTGAGTTAGGCCGAGCCCGCGCAACCAAGTCGCTGCGGGCTCAACCGATTGACAAAGTCGTATCGGCAGAGAGAATTTATTTAACCACTGGTGGGAATCGTCGGGTTTCTTCGGCCCTCAGCTCCCTGGCAGCCACCGCTGAGCGGTAAAAGTTTTTGCGGTTCGCTCCAGTGGTTGCATAATATGTACAGGCCAGGGAAGCTGTGGCTGGATGGGCCTTGCGAAGCCCGCCGCGGGGGGAGTAAATATGCTCCTCTCCGCCTCTTCTTACACTTGCTTCTCTCGCTGCCTGCCTTGCCACACCCTGACCCTGCGGCTTCGTACCGCAGCTGTTTGTGCTTCAAGGAGATAAAAGGAGCGCGCCAGCCCTCGGCCGCCGCGTGTCGTCGGTCGTCGGCCGGCCGGCCTCCTCCCTTACCACTCCTGAGTACAATTGCTTAACGGGTACTCGCTGTTTCATCGATGTCTCTTCCCGTATCCTCTACTATTGAGCAGAGTGAGCACGAGACTTTAATTCCTGTGTCATCTTACCCCGATTCTCAGTGGAAAGACTGAAAGGCCACCAAGCGCCTCCCAGGCATCGGGCGTCTCCCCGGAAGCACCCAGCTGAGGGCTCGACTGGCCCGTTCCCTCGTGGCCAGCGGGTGCGGGTATCCAAGCCCCCATCGACAGGGTGGGAAACCTTCGCAAGATCGCGGCCTCTCCAGCCACCAGCCCAAAGGGCGATCCTGGATTTCACATGCGGCGCTCTACGCCTTAGCGGCTCCGGGCCACGCGATCGAATTCGGCGCCATTGCAAGTGCGGGAAGGCACCAGCGTCAACGTCAAAGCCGAGTCCCTCCACAGTCACGCGCAGACTTTCCAGCGGGGGGGGGGCCTGTCGGCAGAGTCTGGCAAACCATTGCACAACCCGAGTGGTCGTGGCCCGTGTTTGCCACCATGCGCGACGGTTGGGGCACCGGCGTCTCCGGGTTCCAGCTGCCAGCTGGTCTCTTCACGCACTTGCTCTGGGCCGCGCAGCGGAGAGCCCTCCTCCGGCGCAACCCCACCGCCAGGCGCGACCTTGGAGCCGCAGCCGCCGCCGAGCAGGGCCTTGATCATTTTGTCAACGCCTGTCGGGGGCCACATGCGAACCCCACCCCTACCCCCCACGATTTCGGAGGGGGTAGGGGTAGGGTTCGCACGTGGCCCCCTAGCCTGGCTCCCCAGGACCGACGGCGAAGCCACACGCACCGCTTGGCAACTCGGTTTTTTCGCAACCACCTCTGCGGGGGCGGCCGCGCCCAGCAGAGGAAGGTCAGGACGGGCATCCCGCTGGGCCCAGTTCCCCCGCGCGGATGGTGCGGCCAATACAAAGAACTAGATGCTCTTGCTGGGCAGCCCCGAGGACTGCCTTCGAGATTCGAGACCACGATCGCCGATCAACGATGGCCGTCATCACCACCACGATCGCCGACCAGCGATATAACAGTACACGCACGGCAGACTGTGTGGAGAAGTGCATCGGCAGTGCTGACGCTGGACTGGGGTGCAGCGCCGCGCCGCGCAACAATTGAGGCCCGGTCCAGGCGTCACCACAACAGGCGCCATTACCGCGAGTGGCACTAGATAGGGGAGACAGAAAGAGTCGAAAAAACCCAAGACAGAAAAAAACAGAAAGTACAACCCAAGACATAAAAGAGAGAAAAACGCAAGACAGAACAAACCAGGGAAAACCACGAACAAATTGTTTTTCCTCTGTGCACCTGCTGACGT
This sequence comes from Prorocentrum cordatum, assembly GCA_963575745.1. Lineage (NCBI taxonomy): Eukaryota > Dinophyceae > Prorocentrales > Prorocentraceae > Prorocentrum > Prorocentrum cordatum. The sequence continues at coordinate 224,843 of CAUYUJ010010713.1, forward strand.
TGGGGCGCCGAAGCCGCGAAATGCGGCCAGCGCGTCCTCGGCCCCTCCTCGCGGCGGAGCTGCGCCTCGGCGCGCAAGCGGCGCCCGGCAGCGGTGCCGATGTCGAGGCCCGCCGCCTCGGAGCGCACCTGTACCTGCGCGCCTCGCCGCCGCAGCCGAGCCGAACCACAGTGGGCCAGCACCGTGGGCGATGGCGAGACCGACCGAGCCGGTGTTGATCGCACCGTCGGTTTCATCAAGACCAGCTCGGTCGGTCTCGTTCCTCTGGGCCCCCTAGACCGCAGGTCCCCTTTCTCCCCCCCCTTCCTCATCCCCCTCGCGAGGGCATCGTCACTCGCGGCACCTCCGAACCAACAGGCGCGAGGGTGTCTCAGGCGAAATTGGCCGGACCGCCTCGGCTGTTGGCATCTCTGAGCCCAGCGTTGCGAGGATGTCTCAGGCGAGATTGGCCGGACCGCCTTGCGTGTTGGCATCTCTGAGCCCAGAGTTGCGAGGACGTCTCAGGCGAAGCTGACCATCCAACCTCCAAAATTTGAGGATGCCTCTGCCTGCGGGCCCCTCCTTCAGAAACAGCGCTCATGTCGCGACATCCCCCGCAGTCAGCACAGCTGTTCGGGGAACACATGCGCTGTGTCGCTCGATGCTCTCGCATGGTCTCCCGTCTCATGACGGGGCTGTGTCGGGATCGTCTTGGGGTCGTTTGGGGGATCCTCCTCTTGCATCTCCCTCCTGCTCCCCCTGCCTTGCTCTTTATCTCGTCCTTTCCCTCGTCCCGCGGACTGTTGTCGCTCTGCGGCCGGAGGGCGCGTGCTCCCTGTCTCCCGGCTCCCTGCCCTCCCTGCGTACCCGACCCACCTTCGCACCTCGGGGGGGCAGCGGGATCAGGGAGGCGAGGGGTGGGGAATGGCGAGGGGCCGCGGGGTCAAGGAGGGAGGGTTTGTTGATGTGAGCGGCCACTGCCATACCACCTCAGGTCAGGGAGTCGTGGAGCCCAGATTTGCGAGGGCGCCTGAGGTGAAGCTGGCCAGACCACCTCGGGCCAGGGAGTCTCTGAGCTCAGAGTTGCGGAGATGTCTCAGGCGACATTAGCCGGACCAGCTCAACTCAGGGCATATTTGAGCTCAGAATTGCGAGTATGTCTCAGGCGAAACGGGCCAGACCACCTCAGGTCAGTGCATCTCCAAGCTCAGAGTCGCTAGGATGTCCCAGGCGAAACTGGCTAGACGACCTCATGCCAGGGGAATATCCGAGCCCACAATTGTGAGGATGTCTCAAGCGAAACTTGCCCGACCACCTCAGATCAGAGCATCTTTGAGCCCATAGACGCGAGGATGTCTCAGGCGAACCTGGCAAGACACGAGCATTTGTAAGACCATAACTGCGAGGATGTCTCAGGCGAAATTGGCCGTACTATCTCAGGTCAGGACATCTGTGAGCCCAGGATTGTGATGATATCTCAGGTGGAACAGGCTATACCACTTCACGTCAGTGCGTACTCGAGCGCAGTGTTGCGAGGATGTCTCGGGCAAAGCTGACTGGATGAGCTCAGAGTTGCGAAGATGTCCCAGGCCACAATGGCTCTACCATCTCTCGCGCGGCATCTTCGGACCCACAGATTTGCTCACATGTTCGTTGGCACCTTCACCACCTGAGGGTACGATCCAACCTGTATCACATAAACGATCATGCCAATATTCCTGATAGTTGGCGTTATACTATGTGCGTACAGTGCAGTTTTTAACACATGCTCCGCGTGCGGATCATGTATTAAACATGCAGGGAGTTAATATTAGAAGCAACGATGAGTTCATGCATACATTCGTGCATACATTGACCATGTATTAAAAATCCCATATGTTTGAAAACATCATATATGTTCAAAACTGCCCTGTATGGCAAATCAACGACTTTGGTCTCTTCAGACCTTCGTGTAGGACTTCTTGGAGGCCTCTTGGGCCGTCTCAGGGGCCTCTTGGGCGCTTCTTGGGCCGTGAGCTCCCACTAGGGCGCGGTGCACATTTTTCGCGCGCGTTTTCGTCGACGCACGAGCGGGCGAGAATGTCGCTCTCGCCTCGGCGCCGCGCAGACTTCGCTTCAAAATGGTGTTCCCGCCCCGACGCGGCGCATGTGGCGCATATCTGGCACTTGCCAATTTGTGGGGGGACTGCGAGAGTGGGCGACTCGTTGCTCTCACCCAAGTTCGGTGCGCGTTTGGGTCGGAAGTGGCGTTCCAGGTGAGCGCGGCGGATGGTTCGCTCGACCTGCATGGCGGCGCCAGCGGCAGCGGGGCCGCGCGAAAGCGGGCGAAATGCCGACCTCGCCCAAACGCCGCGCAGTGGGTGAAAGTGTCATAGAGTGTCAATGCTGTGTCAGCGCGACGCTTGCTTCGTCTTCGCCGTGCCCATCAGAAGTTTTGCCGCTCCCGCCCCTGCGCGGCACGCGTCGTTTCGTTTTCGCCGAGTCGTCGGAAGCGGGACCGCGCGCAAGCGCCTTCCGTTCGCGATGTGGGAGCGCGTTCCAATCCCAATATTACCAAGCTGTGCTGCAGTTGATTCTTAACGTTGTGGAGGAGGAGGAGGAGGAGGAGGAGGAGGAGGAGGAGGAGGAGGAGGAGGAGGAGGAGGAGGAGGAGGAGGAGGGGGAGGAGAGTTGGAGCACGCGGGGCCCTCTGACTCGCCCGGCCTGGCTCATTCGATCCCCTGCCCTGCTCCTCCTCCCTCCTCGCTCCTCCCTCCTCGCTCCTCCCTCCTCCCTCCTCGCCCCTCCCTCCTCCTGGTTTCTCACCCCAGAGGTCGACCCTGGACCTGTCCTGGGGAGCATTCTGACGAGAAGTGCGAAGCGGATCCAGCCGCGGCGACAGGGACCCGTGGGAAACCAAGAATAGGCGAACACACGTCCAATGCGACTTCCCCGATGCTCGTCCCTTGATTCCCATCCTTGTCCTCATCTTTCTCCTTCTCCTCCTCGTCCACCTCCTCGTCCTCCGCGTTGTTCTCCAGCATCGATCGCCAAGTCCCCTCACGGATACGTTCGGACCAGACTTTCGAGGCGGACTTGGCCGTGGCCGCGAGGGCGCTCCAGGAGGTTCCACACGGCACCCAGACTTCCAAGAACATGGATCCTAGGTCCTCGGTCCTCCTCCTCCTCCTCCGCCTCCGCCTCCTCCTCCTCCTGTCGCGCAACGCACGGACCGCCAAGTTCGTTGCGGCCAGCGGCCAGCAGCAAGGGAACTGCGAGACAGCTCCCACCGCCAGCATCCAAGCGCTCCACCACTGAGCCAATCCTTCTCCTCCTCGTCCACCTCCTCGTCCTCCGCGTTGTTCTCCAGCATCGATCGCCAAGTCCCCTCACGGATACGTTCGGACCAGACTTTCGAGGCGGACTTGGCCGTGGCCGCGAGGGCGCTCCAGGAGGTTCCACACGGCACCCAGACTTCCAAGAACATGGATCCTAGGTCCTCGGTCCTCCTCCTCCTCCTCCGCCTCCGCCTCCTCCTCCTCCTGTCGCGCAACGCACGGACCGCAGGCAAGTCCCCAAGCAGCGCCTCGTTGCGGCCAGCGGCCAGCAGCAAGGGAACTGCGAGACAGCTCCCACCGCCAGCATCCAAGCGCTCCACCACTGAGCCAATCGGCTGGCTGCCCCTCGCCTCCAGCTCGGCAGGCTCCGCCGTGCGCACGAGCTCCGGGCCGGCCCTCGGCAGGCCTTCCGGCCTGCTGCGAACCGGGGGGGCGCCCCTCCGCGGCAACCTCAAAAGCTCTCCTTGACGCTCAAGGGGCGGCACACCTAAAACGACGCGAAGATCGGGACGAAATCGGATCGGGATAACTCGAAATCTCTGAGAATCGGCGGGTTTGGAGGATGTATTGGGCGCCGCGGCCGCTCCAGAGCGTTCCGGAACGCTCTGAGAGCGCACCGGAACGCTCTGGAGCGATTTATCCCGATCCTAGCCCTGTTTTAACACCGGTGCCTCCTCGCCGGGGCCTCGCGAGCTGCCGGCACCTGTTCCGTCGCCTGCTCCTCCCGGGCTGCCGCGGGGGCTGTCCCGAGGCGGCGCCGCTCTTCCGCGGGAGCCGAGGTGCGCACGCCAGAGCGTGCCGGTTTTCTCCCGCGCCGGGGCGCAGGCTGGCCCATGAGGGTTCGGATCACCGCCGCCCGCTCTTTCTTCCTCCTCCTCCTCCTCCTCCTCCTCCTCCTCCTCCTCCTCCTCCTCCTCCTCTCTCCTCCTCCTCCCTCCCTCCTCCTCCCTCCCTCCTCCTCCCTCCTCCTCTCCTCCTCCTCCTCTCCTCCTCCTCCTCCTCCTCCTCCTCCTCTCCTCTCTCCTCCTCCTCCCTCCTCCTCCTCCCTCCCTCCTCCTCCCTCCTCCTCCTCCTCTTCCTCCTCCTCCTCCTCCTCCTCCTCCTCCTCCTCCTCCTGACGGGGGCCCCTTCATTCCGCGCCAGGGTGAGGCTATCCCACCGCCTTTGTTCCACAGGCGGCGCCTCCCGCTTTGCGAGGAAGGCCTGCCTGACACACGCGGCCCGGGGGCCTGGCCGACCTGTCGTCCCCACTACTGCTAGCCCCGTTTTTCTCCTCCCCGCCCCACCCAGAGTAGAGCGCCACGAGGATCGATCTTATGAGCTTGCGTGCCATCGATTGTACAAGGCAGCAAGAGGGAGTTGAGCATGTTCGAACAGACGACGATACATCGGATCTTGTGCACGCGGAGCCACCTGGGCCGAGAGCAGGAGGAGGAGGAGGAGGAGGAGCAGGAGGAGGAGGAGGGACCACGGAGGAGGAGGAGGAGGAGGAGGAGGAGGAGGAGGAGGAGGAGGAGGAGGGGTGTGGGGGGGCGGGACGCAGGAGGCGGGAGGAGACGCCCAGCCTGCGTGCCAGATCGCATGCCAGGCGACAGATAGCGTGCCCGACGAGAGTCTGCGTGCAGCAGTGGCGCGCGTCGCGCAGCAGCCACCGGGGGAGCGCCAGCCAGATTGGCCAGAAGACGACGAGCGCGTGCAGTGGATTGCACATGAGTTGTTCCACACATCTGGACAGAACTGCCGTTGTCTTCCTGCGCTGCGCTGCAAGATAGAGGAAGGTGGTGGAGGAGGAGCAGACGGGAAAAGGGTGAGGACATGCAGGAGGCTGGAGAGAGAGAGAGAGAGAGAGAGAACCGCACAGAGCGGGGAGAGACGGGCAGGTGGCTGGAGCGGGGAGAGAGTTGCACAGCGAGTGGAGAGTCGTGGAGAAACACACGTAAAGCCACTGATGCCTTGTGGCCTCATCCTCTGTCTCTTCCCTCTGGCAGGCTGGCTGCACGGCGCGTTCCAGCATGCTTGCTGAGGGTGGGGGCACGAGTGGGATGTTCGACAGCGACACTCCAGTGAGCCCCCTGCGTTCTTCAATTTGCTTGAATGTTCTCCGTCGTCCTCTGCCTCGCCCCGCTGCGCACACGGCCTCCGTCTCCATCCTCCCTCTTTTTGTTCAACCCCCGCGGCCCTCACATATCCATCTATGTGCGTTGAAAAGGTGCTATTCCCCCTTTTCGGTAATCCTAAATTCCTTTGTTCGGGCTTTTGGATTACCTCTCCCCTCCAACTCCCGTGCTCCCATGTCCTCCCCTATTCATCTGACTCCACTCTCCCTGCCTCTGCCTCGCTTCCGGTTCACTCCCCTCCCCTCTCTCATTGCCTTCCTCCCCTCCCCACGCCGCATACGACATGCACAGGCAATCAAGATTGCCACGATCCCATTTCCGTTCCCGTACGCGCAGACCTGCGATTGCGCTCCTCTTAGTGGCGCCCTATGCCTTCCGAAAGGCTGCTGCAGCGAACAGACGGTAGATGTAATTTCCAACATTGTAATCGTCGGCGTCCTCCTCCCCTACTCCTGGCCCTCCCCATCGTCCTCCACCTCGCCGTAGCCATTTTGGCTCAAGTTGGAAGCGCGTGGCCGGGCGTTTCGAATCTGACCGCAGCTGGGGGCCTGGCTCCAGGTCCTGCAGGTGGCAGCCGAACCGTGCAGTTCCTGCAGCGATCCCTCGTGCGGCCGCAGGCTTCGGCCCGCACATGAAGAGCTCTCAACGGCCAATCGACCCTTCCACAGCATGCCGCGCTCGAAGGGTGACCTGGCGGCCAGCGGCTCCACGCTGCAGGCTCATACCTCATGTCACTCCCCTGCAGACTGAGGTGGCGAAAGTTGTCGCCGAGGTTCGCGATCTCGACGAGAAGTTCGGCGCGTAGCGAAGCGAACGATCCCCCCCTTCCCATGTTCCTGATTTCGCGGCGAGTTCGGTACTTTTGACCTTAGCCCCCCCACCCCCACCCCAGTCGGTGATGGATCATTCATGGGACGTGATATGCGCCCATATCCAGACAGGCGTGATAGATGTGTGAAAGTGTCCACGCATACACGCGTACATGAGGCTTGCGCATGTGTACATACTTTCCTATATCCATGTCTACACATGTATGTACATGATCAGTGCAAGCATCTGTGCATGTGCACACGTGTAGGTGTATACGGCTTTCTTTGTGACAATCGAAGGTGCCTACGGCAATTCACCGCCGTCCTATGTTTTCTGCAAATGCTTGCGTTGTGAAACGTCACGCGAAAGTGTGGCCTCGCTGTGGAATGAGTGTTCCCAAAGCCGTTGGGGGAAACAGTGGGGGAAAATTCTGGGAAGGCTTTCTGGGCCCCTCTTGGGGCTCTCTTCTTGGGGCTCTTTTCAAGAGTTTTGAGCCTTCTGGGCTATCGTAAGGCGCGTAGGCGGTCTGGCGCTTTGAGACGCCGTCTTGCAGGCCTCTCTGGGGCCTCTTGGGGACCTTCAGGGCCATCTGGGGACTATCTTGGCCGTCTGGAGGCCACCTTGGGGTCCTCTTGGGAGCGTTTTGGGCCGTCTTGGGCTGCTCTTGATGGCTCCTGGGGCCCTCTTGGGCCGTCTTGGAGGCATCCGGATCCATCTCGGAGGCCATTTGGGTCACTTTGGGCCGAATCGATGGCGCTCAGGGCCCCCTTGGGAGACGCTCTTGGAGCCGTCTTGGGCGGAAAAGCAAATGGGGTGTTGCTCGGCGCGGCGGCGGCGGCACGGGCTGGAGGGCCTGTAGGAGCATGTGGACGGGCCAAACACAGCGCACTCGAATCCGACATTTTCGGCGCCCGTCCAACAGGTGTCGGGGGTCTTCGGCCCATCCCGCCACCGTGTATTGGCCTCTCGGGAAACCTTTCTGTGTGCCTCTTGGAGGCCTTTCGGGGGTGTCAGTGGGGCCTCTCGGAGGTCTCTTGGGGATCTCTTGGAGGTCTCTTGGAGGTCTCTTGAGGCCTCTTGAGCGGTTATTGGCGGCCTCTTGGTGGCCTCTTGAGGCCCGCTGGCGATCTCGGGGGGCTTCTTGGGGGAAAGGACTCGAACTGTGAATCCGGGTTTTTCTTCTTCATCGTCTTCTTCTTGGGCCTCTTCTTGGGGCGGTTCGCGGGGGCCGTCTTTGGGCGATCTTCGACGCTCTTACGACCGATGAGCCGATATATTCACATACGCAATCCAGAGGGATTTGGAAGATTTGGGCCTCTTGGGCCGGCCCCTGTGGCTTCCAAGACGGCTCAGGAAGCCTCCAACAGAACCTCAGGACGGCCGTTTGGGGCCATGGGAGGGCATGTGGGAACTGTAGACGGCCAGCTGCCGTCACAGTCTAAGCCTCCAACGGTGACAAGAAGTGCCTGGAAATTTCCTGCGTTCGGGTCTGGCCCCGCTTAGAGAAGATGTCCAAAGCTCCATGCAGAGAGCTCGAATGGACCTGAGGACACTCCACTTGGTATCTCGCGGCACGGTGACAGATAACCTCTCCCTGCTGCATGCCAACCAAGCAGATTCTCATGTTTGCAGTTTTCTGCGTCCCCTCATGATGCATTGCACCTTCTTGGCTAACTTACGCAATGCCCAGTCGATAACTTGCGGGTCTGGTATTTTTGTTGGATTCCATTTCTCGGTTGACACCTCTGTCCCCCGTTGACCCTTGCCTTTATCGTCCCCCTCCCACTCGCGCTCCCCGCTTAACCCGCCCACTCCTCGCCCTTCCACCCTTCCCCTTTCCCCCTTCCCCTCTGCTGCCTCCCTTCGTCGCAAAGGTCTTCTGATCATGCACTGGCTCGTGACGCCCCTCGTGGTCTCCCAGTGGGTCTCGGCTCCCTCCTGGGGCGCGCTGTTCAGCTTCATCCAGGCGTGGCGAGGAAATGGGAGGGGATATGGTAGGAAGCAAGCAAAGGCCATGCATCCTGAAGGACGCGTCGGCATACTCGAAGTTGCGCCATAGGCAACCGAGTGAGATAATGAAAGCATAAATGCGTCGAAAATTGTAGCGATGGGAGGAGGAGAGAGAGAGAGAGAGAGAGGAGGAGGAGGAGGAGGAGGAGGAGGAGGAGGAGGAGGAGGAGGAGGAGGAGGAGGAGGAGGAGGAGGAGGAGGAGGAGGGGATACAACAACTGGCAAAGAAAACAGGAGGGGATATGGTAGGTGAGATAATTGATAGGGCAGGGTAGAGCTCGCAACAGGAACAGACGTTCTCGCCCACTCCTACCCGCCCTCCCACCATATAAGAAACACGCGCGACTGGCCAAAGGCGATGGCCGCAATCGGTTGGACAGCTCTTTGGGAGCATTGGCTTTGAATCCGACGGCTTCCAACTATTCGGGCACGGCCCCCCTCCCACTCTACGGTCGACTCCAGGCTTCAATGCAGGCAGAACTCGAGCGCGCACGAATCGCGTTGCTTCAATCACTGCATATGGCAAGGATGCCTTGGGCATGCTCCGTCGCATTCAAGGCGTGGTTTGGAGGATTAATGCAGGGGGTCGGAACACTGTGCTGAGCCCTTCGCACTGCTGAACCAGTGGCGGGCCTTTGAAGGTCCGCCTCGGGCACTGGCCGCAGTGCCACAGCTCGTTTGCTGGACGCCAGCCCTGACCGTGCAGGGACCCACCTGGATGAGCAGCAGCAGGAGGGGGCTGCGTGGGCACTCGGGAGATGCCGCCGCCGCGCGCTGCTCCTCGGCGCGCGGCTCGAGCGTGGCCCCCCCCTCCGGCAGCTGCTGCGGCGGCGGCGTCCCCGGGCTGCCGCTGGGGAGGAGCGCGGCGGGCGAGGGCCCGCGCACGGCTGGCGCCGGCGGCGTCTGCCGGCAGGCGGGCCATTCGTGGGCCTTCGGGGGGCCCTCTCGCAGAGAAGGGCAAGTTGGGGGACGTTGCATTCGATGCTTTCGGGCGTTTTCTCGCTAGTTCCCGGCTGTATTCCAGCCTCGGGAGGCCGTCTCGTCGCCGCGGAGACACATGCCAAGAAGCACCCTGCTTGCCTCCAGGGTGCCCCGGGTTTCTTGGGTCTCGATGGTTTTGCTATGGAAAACGTGACGTTCCCACACTAAAAATCCATGGACGTCCTGAGGTCTCTCAGGGTTGGTCGGACTGCGGGAAGGCCTTGTGGACCGGCCCAAGGGGGCCCCGAAGACGCCCAGGAAGGGCTCACCCGAAAGGGGCCCCAACGGCCCACAACAGCGCCCCAAGAGAACCCAACAGATACCCCCAAGAGCACCCTGGAAAATCTAAAAAAGAAGTGGGAGGGAAAATACAGAAGGGGTGGAGAGGGGAGGGGGGAGGGGGGAGAGGGGGTGCATTCCAGGTACACGCTAAGTGGGGGGGAAGCGACCTACTGCCGCCATTTCATTCCCATTCCCCTGACAATAGGAACGGGGAGCACCGTGGGAGGGTGGGCAAGGGGGCCCCGAGCAGGCCCCATGAAAGCTCAGGAGGACCCCAAGAGGGCCCCAAAGGGGCCCCGAGAACGCCTCCGTAGCCTAGCCACTTTGGCACAAGATCCTGCTGGCCTTCAGTTCCAGCGCTGCCATCATGGCGGATACAGCAGACGCCACGCCAGTCTTCCGCAGCGGCCGCTGGGCGCGCGTGCCGTGCTCCGTGGTCGTGCACGCCTCGTGCTGTGCCTGCCTCGTCCTGCTGCAGGACGCGCTGCTGAAGCACCACCTGCGCGCTGGTCCCCCGACCATGCAGCGGCAGGCCTGCCGCAGCGGGCCGGCGGGGGCGCGGCGCGACGAGCCGATGGAGGCCACGGCCCACAGTTCTGCCTCCTCCTCCTCCTCCTCCTCCTCCTCCTCCTCCTCCTCCCGTTCCTCCTCCTCCCGTTCCTCCTCCTGCTCCTCCTCCCCCTCCCTTTCCTTCTCCTCCCCTTTCCCCTAGGCCCTCGGATCTGGCGAGCCGGCGGGGCTCCGCGTCGGCACCTGCAGCCCTCTGCGTGCGCCAGCGATGCCTCTTTGGAGCGCTTCGGGAGAGTCCCCGACGCCCGCAACCGGCACGGGACGTCCCCGGTGGCCAGACGCCGGGAGGCAGCTTCTTCTGATGCACGTGCGGAAAGCGGGCGGGACGACGTTGAGGCACTGGGTTCATTCCGCGTGCACCGTTCTGAAGAACACAGCGGATTGCGCTTGGGAGAGAGAGGGGGCGTCCATCAACAATTACTTTTACTTCGAATACCTGGCAGGCCCGAGAGCTAAGATCACAATCGCTATCATTAACATACGAGAACCACTGGCAAGGACCCAGTCTCTCGTTAGTATGAACATCGCGCAACGAGATAAATCATGCAAGGTCCAGGACGCGAAGGTCCTTTCGTCTGAGAAGTGCTTGGCTAACAACTCTGTCGATGCTGAGCTCCAGAGAATTCGCGAGTGCTTCAGTATCCGGGGCGACCTCCCTGTAAACGCGGCTATTTCCCCCCTGTACGAGTGCGGCGCGGACGTTTACGTCAAGACTCTGGTTGGCACAAGCGACGAGCATTACCTGTGGAGCGAGGTGGCAGACGAGGGCAGACATAGCAACACATTGTTTTGGGACAGGGCGAGCAGCCAGGAACTCGAACGAGCCAAGCAGCGCCTCGTTGCCTTCCATGGCGTCGCCATCACAGAGTGGCTTAATTTTGTAGCATTTGAAGATTTCATGGTCAAGATTGTCATGGGTTTGCACAATCGTATTCGTTTCGGATCTGCGTACCCAACACAGCACAAGACGAGGTCTGGAGACAGTACCAGGTTCACTCCCGAGCAGATGAGAGCCGCGGAGCGAATGAACGAACAGGATGTGGCGCTGTATGATTATGCTAAGCGGCTGGTGTTACAGCGCATGGTGGGCGCGGGATATTGCTAACATTTTGCTTCAGAGAGCGGAGCCGACGCGTCGCCGTCGCGTTCAACTCATACATATAACGGGGGACTGGGTCCGGGGGCCGGGGGCCGGAGCCTCGACCGCAAATGTGGGGCCCGGGGCCCTGGCCCGCCTCAGGGCCCCGGGAGGCCCCAAAGGGGCCCCAAGAGGCCCCAGGAGACCTCCAAGAGGCACCCAGGAGGCCCGGTGCCCGAAAACAGCTGCCCCGACCCTCCATGGGGATACCGGGGCTCATTTTCCTTGTGTCTTTATACGGTTTCCGCGTCCTGGGCCTCGGAGGCCGCCGCCTCCGAACCCCCATGGGAGGACGGGGCGGCCGGGGAGGTCCAAAATAGTCCAGGAGGGCCTCCAGAGGCTCCCAAGACGGCCCAAGCGGGCCCCGAGTCGCCGAAAGACCGTTCCGGGACGCCCAAGATAGGCCCAAGACGGCCCGAGAGGCCCCCCAAGGCACTCCACGACGCTTCAATACGCCTCTCCAGAGCGCTTCAAGAGGCCGAAATTGTCAAATTTACGAAGGTTTTCGAACGATTTTAGCCTTCCAGCCTTTTCGGCTGTCCGACGTTCCAAGACGGCTCAATAGGCCCCCAAGAGCGCCCCAAGACGGCCCAAGAGGGCCCCAAGACGGCCCCAGAGTCGCCCAAGACAGCCCAACAGAGCCCCAAGACGGCCCCAAGATGCGCCCAAGACGGGGACCACGACTCCAAAATTCGACCCTCCCGCTTGAAGAGTGCCCCAGGAGGCCCCAAGGAGCCCCCAAGAGGCCCCAGGAGGCCCCCAAGAGGCACCCAGGAGGCCCAACCGAGGCCTAAAGAGGCCACAAAACAGCCCCGAGGAGGCCCCACAACGGTCCCAAAACGGCTATCGAGAAGCTGCGAAACTGCCTTCACGACGTCCCCGACAGGCCAACCACGAGATCCAAACCAACACCCATGAGGCCTCTGACCCACCACCCAGGGCACGGTGGCGGGAGCAGTGACAGCACTTGTGCACAGCATGTTCTGGCGGAGCCTTCCAGAACACGCTGCAGGAGGAGGAGGAGGAGGAGGAGGAGGAAGATCAGGAGGAGGAGGGGGACGAGGAGGAGGAGGAGGAAGAGGCCTCCAAGACAGCTCCAAGATAGCCGAAGAGGCTTCCAAGAGGGCCCTGGGCGGCCCACGAGGGCCCCAAGGCGGTGCCTGAGGCGCCCAAGACGGCCCGAGAGGGCCCCAAGACGGCCCCAAGAGAGGCCCAAGAAGGGAAGCACGAACCGAGAATCCGAGCTTTCTACCCCGAGAGGTTCTCGGGAAGTCCCAAGAGGCCCCCAATCGGATCCAAGAGGCCCCCAACAAGCTCCCAAGAGGGCCGACGAGGTTCCAGGTGGAGGTGGAGGAGGAGGAGGAAGTGCGCGGCGGGGGAGTTGCGCGGCAGGGGTGCGGCTGTGGCACAGCCGCGCTTCTGCCAGACAGGAGCAGCCGTCGAAACAGTATGAATTGGCCCACTTTGGGTTCGCGTGCTCTGCGCCGTACTTCTGCGTTCGGCACCCGTGAGATCATGGAGTGCCAAAAGCCCAGTATATACTGCATGCGCTGTGCCTGAAACGTGGCGAATGTGTCTTGGTCGGCTTTTCTCAAGTATATCGTCTCTGTGCTGTACGAGATTTTGCTGGCGATAGATGCGCGGAGCAATGTGATCTTGCGAGTTCGTGAGATGTTCACATGCCTCCACGGAAGCCTGAGCTTCTGGAAGGCCGACTTTGTTTCCCCAATCAGTCTTGCGATATTTGTGCCTGTGTCTCCATCGGCGCACACCAGCTCACCCAAATAGAAGGCGGAAACGACCTGCTTCACTGGCACCCCCTCTGCTGTCCGGATGTCAGTGTCATGTCTGACTTGCAGATGCACGTTTTTTCCCCGGTACGGTTCGAGACCGTATTTGCGAGCTCTCGACACGAGACAAGTCAATGAGATGGTGTAGCAGGTTCGAGGAGCGTGTTTCTGTATGGGGTCGGTAGTTGATCTATCTTATAACTGGCGACCAGCAGCGACTTGTTTTCTCGAAACGGGGCTGGAGTGCCTGCGTGGCCTGACGCCTACTCACGTGTACATGCTGGCTGGAAGCCTGTGTGTCTCTGGTGGCGTCTCCTGCCCATGCTGGCGCCTGCCTCCCCCCACAACATTTTTATGCAACTCTCTGATCCGCGCCGTGTGCGCGAGAGATCGATCTTTGCACATCGTATCACTTTCTGTGCTCCATTCCCCCTCCTTCTGGGGCTGTGCGACTCGTCAGCGCACGCTTCCCGCGCGTGCCTGCTAAGCAGGCGCGAGCCCACTCCCAAACTTCTGCCAGGCCTATTTTCTCACGCGAGTTGAAAGAAACGAGAAAGAAACGTGAGGTTAAAACAAATAATAAAAAAAGAGGGCCGACGAGGTTCCAAGAGATCTCCCAAGGTGGCCCCAAGAGGCACAACTCATTGTTTTACGATTGGGCTTTGACGGGTTTTAATTGTTTCGGCCTTTTGGCATCCCGATGCTCCAAGACGGCCCAAGAGGCTTCCAATACCGCTCCAGTATAGAGGAAGAGGCCTCCAAGAGGGCCCCAAGACGGCCTGCGAGGGCCCCAAGACGGTGCTTGAGGCGCCCAAGACGGCCCGAGAGGGCCCCAAGAGCCCCAAGAGAGGCCCAAGAAGGGGAACCAGCAGAGCGTTCCCCCCAAAAGGACCGCAGGAGGCCGCAAGAGGCCCTCAAGTGGTCCGACGAGGACCCCAAAAGCTCCCCGATGGCCCAAAAGGCCCCTAGGAGACGTCCAAAAGGTTTTAAAATAGCCCAAGAGTGCCCTCGATGCGTCAAAACTGCTTCCAGGAGGCCCCCGGGAGGCTTCCGGATTGCCTCAATTTGGCCGCAGGTGGCCTCAAGTCGGGCCTCCACGCAGCCAAGACGGCCAATGACGGCTTCAGATTGCAGAACCGATGCCCCCAAGGGACCCTCAGACGCCCCCCAAAAAGCACCCCAGAGGTGCCTCCAGCAGCCAGTTGACGAAGCATGCGGAACACCCCAGAAGGTCCTCAGATGTCGTCGCGCGCCTGTGCTTGATAGCGTTGTCCAAGATCGTCCACGGCCCCCCCCGGCCTGGGCTAGAACCTGAGCGCGCGCTCAGGATGGCCTGGACAGTATGCCCGGGCCCGGGCATACTGTCCTAATTCCTGAATGGATGAGCATCTCACCCAAATCCACAATTCCCGGATTCCTTGGGGCCTTCGGAGACTCCGCGACAACGTTAAGAAGCCGGGAGGCGCGGTACCGGCCAGATGTCAGGGGATATGTAGGACCCCGAGTAGGAGTTCTACTTTGATGAAACAAAAGGAATTCTTGGAATTCCTTTTTTTCCCAAGTCCTCGATCTTTGAGGGCTGGAAGCGGGAAAACGTGAGAAGGCGAAAAACATATGAAAAACCATTGGAAATCAACGATTTTACCCTCTTTGAGCTCTCTCGGGACGGCTCTCGCAGCTCTCTTGGGCTGTTCTTGGAGCCTCGTCGGGGTCTCTTTGGGGCCTCTCAAGGATGGGGGGTGTGTTGGGGGCCTCTGGGGGGTCCCGGAGGCCTCTCGGAGGTCTCTGGAAGCCTCCTGCTCCCGCTTTTGGGCCCATCTTGGGCCTGTTCTGGGGTGGTCTGGGGCTGTGCTGGGCGCCTCTTCGGCAGTCTTGGAGCCTTCTTGGCCTGTCTTGGGGCCGTCCTGAGGGTCTCTTGGGTGGTCTTGGGCCGGTCTTGGGAGGCTCTTCGGCGCTTTTGGACCGTTGGAAGCTCGAAAACACGAGAAGCCAAAAACATTGAAAAGACCATTGAACATATACGACTTTGGCCTCTTCGGGCCGTACCGTGATACCTATCAGACTTCTTGGGGTCTCTTGGAGGCCACCTGGGAGCCTCGAGATCTTTTCAGCGCGTTCCGGGAGCATCTTCCCGGAACGCGCTCGTGGCAGGGCGCCCACGTCCGAGGACGTTGGCATGGGAAACCGCAGCGCGTGATCATTCCAGGCGTTATGGCGGACTCCAGGAAGACTGCATGTCTTCTGAGGATGGCTTCCGCCTCTTGCCCCGAGCATCCCAAACTGCCTGAACGGTTCCCACTCGCCTTCCCCAAACCCAGCGCTTGCCCAAGCGCGTTCCGGACGAAAGACCGCTCCAGGACGCCCGAGATAGGCCCAAGACGGCCCGAGATGCCCCCCAAGGCATTCCACGACGCTTCAAGACGCCTCTCCAGAGCACTTCAAGAGGCCGAAATCGTCAATTTTACAAAGGTTTTCGAACGATTTTGGCCTTCAAGCCTTTTTGGCTGTCCGACGTTCCAAGACGGCTCAATAGGCCCCCAAGAGCGCCCCAAGACGGCCCAAGAGGGCCCCAAGACGGCCCCAGAGTCGCCCAAGACCATCCAACAGAGCCCCAACACGGCCCCAAGATGCGCCCAAGAGGGGGACCACGACTCCAAAATTCGACCCTCCGATTTGAAGAGTGCCCCAGGAGGCCCCAAGGAGCCCCCAAGAGGCCCCAGGAGGCCCCCAAGAGGCACCCGGGAGGCGCAAACGAGACCTCAAGAGGCCACAAAACAGCCCCGAGGAGGCCCCACAACGGTCCCAAAACGGCGACCGAGAAGCTGCGAAACTGCCTTCACGACGTCCCCGACAGGCCAACCACGAGATCCAAACCAACACCCATGAGGCCTCCGACCCACCACCCATGGCACGGTGGCGGGAGCAGTGACAGCACTTTGCCTGCGGGAGCCTTCCGGAACACGCTGCAGGAGGAGGAGGAGGAAGATCAGGAGGAGAGAGAGCTGGAGTGGGAGGAGGAGGAGGAGGAGGAGGAGGAGGAGGAGGAGGAGGAGGAGGAGGAGGAGGAGGAGGAGGGGGACGAGGAGGAGGAAGAGGTCTCCAAGACAGCTCCAAGATAGCCGAAGAGGCTTCCAAGAGGGCCCTGGGCGGCCCACGAGGGCCCCAAGGCGGTGCCTGAGGCGCCCAAGACGGCCCGAGAGGGCCCCAAGACGGCCCCAAGAGAGGCCCAAGAAGGGAAGCACGAACCGAGAATCCGAGCTTTCTACCCCGAGAGGTTCTCGGGAAGTCCCAAGAGGCCCCCAATCGGATCCAAGAGGCCCCCAAGAAGCTCCCAAGAGGGCCGACGAGGTTCCAAGAGATCTCCCAAGGTGGCCCCAAGAGGCACAACTCATTGTTTTATGATTGGGCTTTGACAGGTTTTCATGTTTCGGCCTTTTGGCATCCCGATGCTCCAAGACGGCCCAAGAGGCTTCCAATACCGCTCCAATATAGAGGAAGAGGCCTCCAAGAGGGCCCCAAGACGGCCTGCGAGGGCCCCAAGACGGTGCTTGAGGCGCCCAACACGGCCCGAGAGGGCCCCAAGAGCCCCAAGAGAGGCCCGAGAAGGGAAACGCGACCCAACAGCAGAGCGTTCCCCCCCAAAGACCCACAGGAGGCCGCAAGAGGCCCTCAAGTGGTCCGACGAGGACGCCAAAAGCTTCCCGAGGGCCCAAAAGGCCACAAGGAGACGTCCAAGAGATGTTAAGATAGCCCAAGAGTGCCCTCGATGCGTCAAAACTGCTTCCAGGAGGCCCCCGGGAGGCTTCCGGATTGCCTCAATCTGGCCGCAGGTGGCCTCAAGTCGGGCCTCCACGCAGCCAAGACGGCCAATGACGGCTTCAGATTGCAGAACCGATGCCCCCAATGGACCCTCAGACGCCCCCCCACACCCAAGAGGTGCCTCCAACAGCCCGTTGATTGTATAGTCTGATTGGTTGTAGACTGCAGGTTAAGTGGGAGGGGGTGTGGGCTCAGGTAGCCATTTTGGGTCCGTAGCGTTCGGCTCTGGCCGACGCGCGGGTGTTCCAGGGGGCCGCGGGGCGGCCATAACCACAGCCGTGCTAGTCCGCGGACTAGGTAGCGCGCCTGTGGTGCCATGGCTGTGGGCTTCCTGGGGGCGCACCTGATGATCTTGGTTACGGGCGGCGCTCTTACGGTCCAAGGGGCACTTGGCTGGCTGCCATTCGGGCGCGGGGGACATGAGGTCCCAGCGCCGACGCCGCCAGCCCTGCCCGGGCCGACAGCGCCGCCGGCAGGCGGTGGGGGGCGAGGCAAGGGGCGAGGACCGCCCGCCAAGCCCGCGCCTGCAGGGGGAAAGGGGCGAGGGCCGCAGGCCAAGCCCCCGGGGACGCCGGGCGTCCCACCGCCGCCGCGGTCAGGGTCGACTACAACGACCACGACCGCGGGCATCGGGCGCGTAGGCGAGGGCGAGCCCACAGGCAGCCCAGCTACGCCGGCATACGGAGGTAACAACGAGCCCACGGGCGCGCCTGGGCAGCCGTCCGCCCCGGGAAACCGGACGGGCGATGGTGAGCCTGACCTGCCGCGTGGGCCGGACGGGTATTGGGGGTGGAGTGGTTGGGTCCCGCACCTGCCCCGTTGGTGGGCTGGCCGGAGCGAACCCCCACCGCCGCCGCCGCCACCTACACCGCCCCCGGAGGCAGGGCCGGGTCCCGGTTGGGGCTTCGCAGCCTGGGTCTTCGAGGTCGTGGGCTATGGAGCGTGGGTAAGCTCCCCCGACCACCCGGGCACGATCCGCACGAGTGGCGGATGGTTTGGATCCGCCGTCGACCGCCTGGGCGTCAAGATGCTTGGGTATTGGTGGGAGACCGCGGTCTTATGCTTTGCCCTAGGCATCTTCACGTTCGTGTTGGGTGCCCTGGCCTTCATCGTCAACACCGCAGCCCAGCCTATGCTGTGGGCTGCCGGGGGACTCCGCTGGGCGTGGTACCAGATTACACGGTGCTGCCAGCGACGCGGAGGGGATGGGCCTGGCGCCCATCTTCCCCCACCCCCTCCGACCCCCTCGCTGGTGCGCTGGCGCGGGCCGGGGTTGGGCGGCGTGGTGGAGACAGAGTTCTACACAAAGGGGGTCCGCGGCCGAGGGACCAATCGGGCGTACAACCACGTGCTGCTGCGTAAGCACGGGCAGGTGGCCCGCATCAGCTGCAACTTCGCGGACCGGTACCGATTGGATCGCCACGGGCTCAACATCAAGATCGGGCAGGTCCTGGGGTGCACCAGTCGCAAGTGGCGGCTGAACCTCGAGGAGACAGGGAATGTGCATCTATGTCGTGCTGTCGAGTGCGCCTCCTGTCCAGTGGCGCATCCCATGCACGTCGACCAGTACGCGGCCATTGACCACACACAGATCGTGGACTTGGCTGAGCACGGAAGGGCCACGGCCTGCCGAGCAGTCGGCGTGGGACTCCGGAAGGTATTCGGGGTCGTCAAGTGGCTGCTTTGCTCACCCTGGTCGGTACTCGGATGGCTGTGCCGGGGCCGGCCGGAGCCCCGCTACATCACCGACGCCACGGGCTATCGCCGCCTGGACATCGACTCGGAGAGCGAGGTGGAGGCGGAGGAGCGCCCCTGCCAAGCCGCACAAGTTGGGGTGCAGCTCGCGGGTGGCGCACGCCCCCTCCAGCCGGAGGGGTGCGGCGACCGAGGGATGCAGGAGGCCACTGTCCTGCTACAGGAGGACGCGGAGGTGTCGGACGTTCCTCGGCCTGGGCATTGTCTCAATGCACAGGTGCACCTCTGCGCCCACCATGCGCAGAAGTATCGGTCTACCCTGATCGGCCGCAAGTGCAGCCTCCCCACTTGTCTCCGCATGGCGAAGGGTAGCTGCGGGGGGGCCCCGATGTGCGGGGAACATCTCCGACGGGACGAGGGTCACACCGTGCGCGTCGAGGCGACGGTCCAACCTGGGATCCTCGGGGGCCTGCGCCGCCGCATGCGGGCGCGGGCTCCAAGCCCCGCCAGGGTGCGCGATTGGACCGCGCACGCTGCCGATGGGGTTGGCATTGCGCCCGAGCCGGTCTACCCCCCGCCTCTACCTCCCCCCGCTGCACCGCCACCGCCCGCCGTGGCCCCATCTGTCGATGTGGAGCCCACGGGGGCGCAGGCCCTAACCTCGGGGCCGCAGCCGCGTCGCACACGCTCCGCGGAAGCTAGGGCCAGCGGACGCTCACGGTCTGCCGACCGCGGGGCCCCGGGCGATCGGATCGCCCACCACGGGTGGCTTCAGGAGCCCCTACTCGTGAAGGTCTGCCCGATACTCCCGGGCGACCCTCGGGGAGCCGAGGAGGCGTACGGCGCGCCCCCGGCGAGTCCTTGGTTTATTCTATTGGGGGAATGCGAGGGGCTCGACGTACGGGGCACTGGCGGGGACGCCAGACTTATCATCGGAACTAGCCTCGAAGGCGTCAGGGTGGAGGTCCCAGCCAGCGAGGTCGTACGGCACACCCCCCCGCTGGAGGACGGGCGCTACCCGATAGATTGGATCAATCGGCTGCTGTACGAGGTCCCCCAAGGGGCTCGGGAAGTGGGGTTGCGTGTCATCGCCCACCACATCCCGCAGGATCTGCTGGCGATGTTACGCCAGGAGCAGTGGGGCGGTGTGGACGTGGAAAGCGCGAGCGGCTGGAGGCGGCGCTACCTGACGAACACGGAGCGCCAGCAGCTGCAGCACGACCCTGTGCGCACACTCGGCCACCATCGGCGGGGTGGCGCGCAGGGGGCGCCGCCTGCGCCCGGGATGGAGGGCTTGCCCCGTCCCGCCCCCGTGGCGGCACTGTCGCGCTTAGCGGCGGCCGCCGCCGGCGTGAGCGAGGACGCCGAGGAGCCCGACCCGCTCGAAATGTTCATGGACTCCTTGCGAGCCGAGGATCTCAAAGGACGGGGGGGCCAAGCGGCGGCTCTCAGTGCATTAGGTATGGCCGCGGACCTGCTCGGGGTTCCGCTTGATCAGGCGGAGCGGCAGCTGCGGCGGAGGGTCGCACAGGTGGCAGCGGCGGGCCCACTGGGGTCCGACCTAGAGCGCGCCCTCGCGGATTTGGAGGATGCGCAGCTGGAAGCGCGCGCGCGGGAGCGTGCTGCGGCCGCCGACAAGGTTCCCCTGCAGGGGAGCCTCTCACGTGAGGGGTCGCGGAGTCGCTCGGCGCGGGGACGGGATCCCAGCCCGAAGCAGGGACCCCGACGCGAGCTCTTCGGTGCCATGCCCCCCATCCAACCCACGGGCCCACGACGGGGCTTGCTGGGTGATCGGGACCTGCTGGCACGCGATGGACGCGGGGGGGCCGCCCGTGGGGCCAATCCGCTCCTCGACGGGGCCTCGGTCCTTGGCCACCTCACTGGCCAGACGCCCCACGGGGGCGGCCTGGGTGGGGAGCGAGCTGGGGGTCCAGACGACGCCGGGGCGGCGGGCGCCCTGGGCGGGCTTACAGTCGAGGCCGAAGCCCAGATTATCGAGCGCCTGGATCGCCAGAACCGCCTCACTGAACGCCACGTCCTCGCCGCCGAGCGGCAGGCGCGGGCCACCGAGGGCGACAAGAAGGCCCGGGGCACCAGGGCAGGGATCGGTCGGGACGAGGAACTCGATCTTTACATAGCCCGGGGATGCAACACCTTCGTGGTTGAGGCCTGCGAGGGTATCACGGGGAAGGACTTGTTCGACTCACTCAAGCGCATGTGTGCGCACTCCAAGAGCACGCTCAAGACGATCGGGTTTCCCTGCCTGGTTACCAACCGTGTGGCACACGGCTACGCGGCGCTCGCCTTCGGGACGGGCCCTCACGACCTGGCGGTGGACGACTGCGTCCCCGCGCGTGACGAGGACTTCGATGGCTATCGGCTTCCTGTGGACGACAAGCTGGAGCCCCGCCAACGGCCCGCCACCCACATGGCGACCTGGTTCAAGAGGGCCCGGTGCGAGATCCAGATGTTCGAGTCCATCATAGGGGTCGCACACGGGGCGGAGCGTCGGCGGTCGTTGGGGTTCTTGGAGGCGGCCTTCGAGAGGGACCCATCGGAGTTCCCAGACCATTGGGTCAAGGATCTGTGGGAAGAGCTCCGAAGCACCTGGGTCGAGGAATTGCGGGAGCTGAGGCGCCGACTCTGTCGAGAGCTCGACACCGAGAACCCGAGGAGGGAGGACATCAAGTATATCCTACTCATGCCGGAGAACGGCTACGATTTGCCCCGAACGTTCGACCTCGGGGACCCGAACGCCTACTACCAGCAGGTGGTCGTGCCCCGGCGCAAGGCCGCACTCACGCGCCTCCTCAATGGGCAGCTGAACGCCCACCTCACGAAGCGACCGCCCAAAGCGGGAGGGAGCGAGGAAATGGGCGATCCCCGGCCCACGGCGCAGGGGGATGACAGGCCCAAGGCGGGGGCTGGGCCCCAGCCGAAGGCGGGGCCCAAGGCGGGCACCGGGGCCCCAGCGGGGACAGCCCCCAAGAGGGCGTACCCAGCGGGCAAGGAACTAACACGCCCGGAGCGGACGCGATCCGTGGCGCATGCGCCCCGCAATAAAGACAACGTCCCTATCTGCTGGGGGGCCACCACGCACATGGGCTGCTCGCGGAAGGCTTGCGATTGCCCTAACTCCCATGACCCCATCAAGTCAACGCGCGGATTGGACTACTCGGTAGTCATGCAGCTCACGAGGCGCGGGGGGCTCCTTGGGACGCCCCGGATCGATCCCAAGCAGGTGGATGGGATGATTGCGCAGCTGCGCTCGCAAGCCAAGGCAGCCGAGGCCGAGAAGGTTGGCGAGGACACTTCCCCACCTGCTCCCCCTGACTCCCAGAAGGAAAAGGGCCGGGGCCGTGGCGGCGGCTCGCGAGCAGCGGGCGACCCGGGCCCGGGGCAGGCCCCGGACGACTACACCGCGCTCCAGCTTACCGCGATGGAATCCGACCTCCGGGAAGCGGTTAAGGGCCCCGACTTCGGATGGCTCGAAGACCACGACCACCCGCGCGCGGCGGCCACTTGGGACGCCCAGCCCGCGGGTGATGGGCCGGAGCTTCGCCTCAAACTCATGCAGGAGCTCGAAGCCGAGGGCATCTTCGCACCTCTGAAGGGAGCCAGCGAGTACTTGCAGAGCCACGTGCGCGGGCGCGTCTTGGGGGCGCGCCTGCGCGGGGAGCGGCTTACTCTGGAGCGAGCCCTCGAGGAAGCCGTGGACCGAGGCCATCGGGGTCTCAGCAGCGAGGCAGCCGACCTGCATGAGGCGCTTAGCTGCGCCGCAGGATATGTCACCGAGGGCGGGGCCGAGGTTGGCCCGGTTGCGTGGGACCCCGGCGGGCTGATAGGCCGCGGGTCATATACCTTCTGGGACGGGGACACCCGCATCCAGTGGGACTTCATCGACTATCGGGACCGCCTCGGCCCTACAGAGGAGATGGGCCAGGCGATGGGCCTGGAGGTGGGCGACACCGAGGAGCGGCAGTGCCTGCTACTGCACGTAGCTGCGGGGGTGCTCCTGCTACGCGCGGGCGAGGGCACAGGTGAGCCCAGCCCGGACGCGGTGCAGCAGTTGGCCGCGACGTATCGCCATGCACTATGGGAGGAGGCCCACGAGGCCCTGCGTGCCCTGGGCGACTCCCCGCCGTGGATCACGGCCCTGGAGGCCGATGTCCGCTCCTACGTCCACGATGCGGTGCACCCGCACCACGACAAGGACTATCGCTGCCTGGCAGCATGCCCTGTCGCCGACCTCGACGCCGTCACGCTCCAGGTGCACCGTGTCAACGGCAGTGGGCGCCTATGCGTGGACCACCTAATGGGAACGGGCGCCGGCGCGGAGGATCACGTAATTCCGCTCCTGATCTGGCGCGGCCATATGCGCGCCTTGCGCCCACGCTCCCACGCGGAGGCGGCGGCCCTAGGCCAGCGCTGGGGGCACGCAGGACGCCTGTCCCGCGAGATCGTAAGTGTCGGCTGGCGCGAGATGCTCGATGAAGGCCCGGACGTTGAACCCACCGTCCCGGGCAAGAGCGCGCCCTGCACCCACTGCAAGGCAGCGGAAGGTCGGGCGGGCCGCGCAGTGGGACGCGCGCCGGCCTCGTTCGGGGAACATCCAGCCGACGTCCAGGCACGCCTCCTGGAGGCGAACACGATGCCACTTCGACACGACCCCGCTTTCGCGTACGGTTTGATCGCCCAGGAGGTGTACGCCGGTTCGGGAAATTGGTCGGCCGCGCTTCGCGCCGAGGGCATCCGGGTGCTGGAACCGATCGAATATTACGACGACCCCCTCCGAGAATCCGGCCCACGGCCGGATCATGACACCCTCGACCCAGCGGTCCGCGCGCGCCTACAGGAGGCCGCACGGACCCCCATGGGCCCCGACGTGGCCAACGTTTGGTGCTGGGGTACCCCGTGTGGCTCGTACACCGACCTCGGGCTCATGGCCCAGCCGGGCGGGACCCCGCAGGGCACCCGCACGTGGGAGCACCCCGAGGGGGATGGCTCCAAAGAGTTCGAGCGCGTGGGTAACAGCCACACACAGTTCACGTGCGACACCTGCCGCATCCTACACGACGCTGGCAAGGAGTTTCTCATCGAGTCCTCCTGCCCCTCGGGCCGCTACCCCAAGATTTGGGACCAGGCCCCGATGCACGAGCTGCGTCGAGCGACGGGGGCCATGATCGTCCCGATCCACATGTGCGCCTGGGGTAAGGCCCCGTCCGACGCGCCAGAGAGCCGCTATCGCAAGGGCAGCTGGTGGCTCGTCAGCCCCCGGCTGTATCTGCACGCTCTGTTGTTGGCGCGACGTTGCCCCCGTGACCACCACCACGTCGAGCTGAAGGATCACGTGCCGGGCTCGGGCATTAAGCGCACCAAGGAGGCGCAGGTTTGGGCCCCCCGCCTTTGCGCCGCGTGGGCAAAGGTGTTGAAAGGGGCCTATCACCGCTGGTCGGTGAGCCAACTGCGTCGGCAGTTGGCGCCTATATGGGAGGATGGCCCGGGGGCGTCCCCCAAAATCGCCCGGGCGGAGGCGCCCGGGCGCCTGCAGGGCGTCGACTTCACTGGAATCGAGCGCCTGCAGGCCTCAGGGGACGGCTCAAAATGCGGTAGGCTTAGCCCAGCCATGCACCGAGCATTGGCGGGGCTTCCTAAGCCCCCATTGGGCAAGGCACAGGGGGAGGTGAGTGCGGGCAAGACTCGACCCCCTTGCGAGGATCCGGCCAGAGATATCGCGGAGGACCTCGACGGGTGCAGCCCGGCGGAGCTGGCCACGGTCTACCTGACCTTCTGCACGGAGCACCCTGAGTATGACCCCGAAGCCATGCGGACCCTGGTAGGGCTGGGGGATCAGCTCCTCCAGCGGACGGGGTCCCTGAAGGAAGCGGCCGCGCTGCTTAGGCGCGCGCGCCACGAGCGCCTAGGCAACCCCCTTCGGGGCGTCCTGGGGGACAAGGTGCGACGGTGTTTAAGCCGAGAGCACTTCGAGTACGTCCGGGAGCTAGCGGAAGGGGGAGCCTCCGCGCGGCGGGGCGCGCCGCGGAGGCGCGAGCGAGCCCAGCCGTACCCCAGCGTGCGAGCCCACATCGACGAGGCCTACCAGAAGGTATGGGCGGATGTGACCTGGGGGATCGTCCTGGTGGCGTCCCAGGCGGCAGAGGGTTTTCTGACGGAGCTGGTGGAAGCCCCGCTGGGGAGGGTACCGAAGCAGCTACCGGACAGAACCTTATCGTCCGAAGGGCGTATGATCCATGCGATGCTCTCGGCCAACGCCGCCACACACAAGCGCGACCACCCGCCTGCCGTCCAGCCACGCCATCGGCAAGTGGCGAGGACGGCGGTATGGCATCGCGCGCGCCACCCCGGAGCGCGCCTCCTCTGCGCCAAGCGGGACGTCTCGCGGGCCTTCAAGTGGTTGGACATCGCCCCGGCGGACGTCGGGGACTTTGGCACCTCGTTACCGGGGGCCCACGCTGGCATCGAGGGGGACGTCAGGGTCGTTTACCTAGCCATGGTGTTTGGGTGGACGGGAGCCCCAGGCAATTACATGATGCTCGCCCTGGCGGCGAGGGAGCTCCACGAGAGCTATCGGCCTGGGGAGCCGCACTGGCACGACACCACCCACTTCCACTCGGAGTGGCTCATGGATGACCCTGTGGTGGTGGAGCCCGACATTGGGGTCCGACCGTGGATGGCCTGCGACGCGTTGGATGCCTCCATACGTGAGGTGTTTGGGTCCGAAGCAGTGAACGTCAGCAAGAGGGACGCCGAGGGGGAGCCTTCCACCACGCAGATTATCTGGGGGCTCAGTATGGACTTCGAGCGCGAGCGAGTTGGACTCCCGGAGCCCAAGGCCATGAAGATGCGCTTCCTATTGGCGGAGCCGGAGCTGAGCTTCGGCTGCCGCATGGTCCGGCTGCGAACCGCGAGGGAGCTAAGTGGGCTCGGCCAGTTCTGCGCCTGCGCAGCTCCAGCCCTGAGCCTGGAGCTCCCAGCGGTCCACCGAATGCTGTCGGGTGACCCAGGTCAGGCCTACGTCCATCCGCCGGGCGACCCTGAGATGATAGAGGCTGCGTGGGACGATTGGCACCAGACCTTGGATTGGCTGCGCGTCTGCTTTGAAATGCCGGTCGAGGGTAACTTCGAGACCTCCTTCGAGGGCCTGCTAGGCCTTCGCGAGGCCCTCGCACTCCCGGGGGCGCTCGGCAAGCTGCGCTGGCTGGGAGGCGATGCCACCCTGGATCGGATCGGTGCGCTGGACTGGTCCTCGCGCGAGTACATCGTGGCGGAGGCGGCTCCCTATCTGGAGACGCTCCGCTCCGCCCCTGGGGTCACTTGGCAGGGGGAGGGGGAGATCATCGCGGTGGTCGAACTCCTCTGTCTGATAGCCTTGGCGGCCGAGAAGGGCCCGGACTGGTTCCAGCTGCTATTGCCGTACGTCACTGACAACAGCAATGTCAGCCGCTGGCTGCGACGCCGCCGGGCGCGGAACGCGGTGGCGCGCCACCTGCTTCGAGTCCTGGCCATGCTGGAGCTACGGTACAAGTTCCGGGTCCTGGACGGGCTTTACTTACGGACTTACCACAACGAGCTGGCCGACTTCATTACTCGTGCCACGGTGGAGGAGGTACGCCAGCGGATGGCGGAGGCCGGATGGACCGAGCTGTCGCCGGCAGCTCCGTGGGGCGAACTGGTGGAGGAGGCCGCCCAGCGCGAGCTGCGGATGCCAGGAGACGACGGGCCCTGGCGCGCGGCTGCACTCCAAGTCAAAGGAGCCCGGGAGGCCCTACCACGCTACGCCCCTCTGCAGGTCGAGGGGGCGCGGCTGCTGGAGGTGGGAACCGCGTGGCCCCCCTTTGGGGAGGCATGGGAGAGCCTCGGTGGGTCGGCGCTGCTAGCGCCGTGGGATGTCGGTGACCGATGGGACCCGGACGACGGGGACCACCCCGAGGACCCCGCTGGGGCCCCGCGGACCCGCTGGCTGTGCGTGTCACTATCGGAGGACCCCGGTGGACGCGAAGCGACGGGCCTGGAGCGGCTACTGATCACCACTCGGCCACTGGCCGTGCTGCTCGACGCCCCCGTCAACTACGCTGCAGTGCGACTAGGGGCGCGCTTACGGCGCCTTGGCTATGTGGCACTCTCCCCAGAGACGCGCCTACTGTGCACGCACTTCGGCGACGTCACGGCACGCGCGCGGGCGGTCCAGGTTTGGGGTTGCGGGGAACGGGCTCGGGCATCGGGCCCCGTACCCCTCCTGGGACAGCCCTGCGTGGAGCCACGCGGCCTCTGCCAGCTCTGGAAGGAGGCAGGGCGGCCACCGCTGGATGAGCTCCGCCTGGACCTCGACAACGGCACCTTGCTCGTGGACCCTCGGATCTCGACGACGGGGGATCGCATGATGCCTTGGCCGCGGGGCACATGGCAGCCCGCGGGAGGCGGGCGGGCCCAGCGCGTGGTGATTCATGATCCGCGCGGGCCCTGCCATACGGCACGGGCGAAGCCCGACCCGTTGAAGGGCTATGCGAACACCCTGATCCTGGAAGGGTCCGAGGGCGGCTGGACCGTGCGAGCCCTGCACCCGAAAGAAATCTGGTGCGCCCAGGGGGGCACGGCGGAGCTGTGGGATGCCTTGGGCCTTGGAGGTATGCCGATCGCCGAGCGCATGCGGCAGGCCGCTCGTGCACTCCCGCGTCGCACGGCCCGCTGGGTGCTCCAGTGGGCGGAGCGCCTGCTGAGGCAGGCCGTAGAGGCAGCGAGCGCAAGCGAGGCACCCGGGGCGCGCGCGGGCGTCGGGCCCGATCACGACCGACTCGCTAATGACGAGATGGTTAAGCTGTGGCTAAAGGCCTGGCTTCAGGCCCCCGATCGCCCAAGCGGGCCATTCGAGGCTGCGCTGGAGGCGGGGAAGACGACGGACGACGCCGCTCGGTTGGCGGACCAGCTCGACCCCCCTGCTACCGCGCGGTCCACCGCAGCAGGGGTGGACGGGGCAGGCGGGGAGCGGGTCGGGGCGGTGACCTTCGCTGTTCCGGAAGGCGCGGGCATGCCCAGGCCAAGCGCCATGGACGGCGTGGGCGGCGCGGCCCCACCCCCGCGCAAGGCCCGTCGGCGTACCCGCAGCGCCCCTGCTCCCGCGCTGGTGAAGCCCGCCGCCTGGCGGTACGCCGGCGGGGGCGCCCCGAAAGGGATTCAAGGTGAACTCACCGACACCCGCGAGCTGGATGCGACCGCCACCGAGGCGATGTTGGCCAAGCTTGCCGAAGGGACGCGGGCCAATTACAGCGCCGGGTGGCGTAACTGGGTACTCTGGCGGAGGCTCCGAGGCCGGAGCCCATACCTGCAGGGGGAGACTCGGGACGCCCGCCTTACGGATGAGGATGACCTCATCCGGTATGTCGTGTACCTGTACAAGGTGATGAAGAGGCGGGCCACGACCATCCGCCAGCGCCTGTTCGCCATTCGATATGCCCACACCCTGGCCGGGTTTGGGGATGTGACCTCCGATCGGCGCCGGCTCTGGACCACGATCGAGGGACTCCGCCGCTGGGACGGAAAGGCGAAACGGAAGCTGCCGGCCACGCCCCGGATGTTGCGCTGGCTCCGAGAGTACTTGTTCGCCCACGGGACGGCCACGCGCCGGGAGGCGACCATCCTATGGGCGGCGCTTATGACGGGGTACTTCTTCATGCTCCGCGCGTCGGAGTATTTGGTCCAAGAGGACCGCTCCTGGAGCATGGGACGGGTGGTGCGTGGGCAGGACGTACAGGGGATGCGCGGGGGTACACCCAGCGCAAGGCTCAGCGACTGCGATGAGGTAGTACTGACGATCACGTCGTCCAAGACGGACCAGTTTAACGCAGGTTGCGTACGCAACCATTACCGTTCGGGGGTGGAGTTGTGTGTCGTGGACGCACTCGCCGACCTCCAGAGGGAGCTGCCGGACCGGTTTGGACGAGGAACCGAGGCGGGGCTCCCCCTGTTCCGCCGGCCCGATGGCCACCCGATTATGCGGGAGGAGGTGCAGGGGCTCCTCCAACTCGCGGCTGCCGCCTGCGGCGTGGACGCAGGCCAGATGGGATCCCACTCCCTGCGCATCGGGGGCGCGACGGCGTTGTACCACGCCTGTCGCGACCTGGAAGCGGTCAAGAGGTTCGGGAGGTGGTCCACGGACGCCTTCCACGGATACCTCTGGGAGGACCATCGGCGTCAGGCTCCGTTCGCCCGAGGCATGGCGGAGGGCCACGCCTATTGGCCCCGGACGCCCGCGGTGACGACGGCGCCGCGGCCGGCGCCCGCCCCGACCAGTTGGCCGGGAGCGACCCGCCCCAGTTTGGGAGCGATCTGAGGCCCTCGGAACGCCCGGCCTGGGCGCCCGGGCGCCCCCCCTGGGCGCGCCCTTCGGCGCGAGCAGGGTCAACTACGGAGGAGGAAGGAGAGGAGGAATTGGTGAGATACGAGCCAGGGCGAGGAGTTAATGGGCGTGTGGGAAAGCAGCAGGCGGGTCCCACGGGTATTCAGGTCAGGGCGGGGGCTTCGCGTTGTGGGGGTATCCCGGTGGACCTCTCGCCCTCGACCCCCCTTTCGCTACCGCTCCCGATCGCCCCAGGCACGCCCACCTCCTCTTGGTCCTCTCATCCGCAGCCATCTCCCACTCCAGAGCGAGGCGCGCGAGCAGCGCGCGCACCCCAGCCCCGCGCGCCAGCCGCGCCGTCGCCCCGCGCTCCGGCAGCGGCATCATGGGATTCCTGGTGGGCCTGGTGGCCCCGGACCAGAGCAAGGCGCGTGGCCATGACTACAGCATCATGGCGGTGAACCCCCTCGGCGTCGTCGTCTCGGGGGCCGCGCTGTCGGACGAGCTCCGGAGTGCCGCCCACAACATCCTGTACACGGTGGTGAACGAGCTGGACAGCGAGGACCTCGTCGAGATGGTCAACCACGACCACGAAGCAGCCCCGTGCATCGCGGCGGCTTGCTTGGCCGCGGGGGCGAGCGAGGACCACGGCCAGCTGGTGATCGTCGACGGCAAGCGGGGTGCGTGGGGGGTGGGCGCGGGGCCGAATATCAAGGTCCAGCGCCAGGCGGCCTAGCTGGCGCTCGCCTTGGCCCAGTTCCAGGGGCAGCCCATGCCGGAGCTCCGCGAGCTCTGCAAGCACAACAAGGGGCTGCTCGACATGATGCGCACAGTGGACGCGGAGGCGGTCGTGGAGCTCACCGACGACGACGCCTCGAGCAGGGGCGAGGGGAAGTCGATCCCAGCCCCGGTCCTCGAGGCGGGAGAGGACGCGGTCACCGCGGCGCTGGCGCGTGCGGCCATCCAGGCTGCCGCGCGGCGCCAGAGCAAAGGCGCTCCAAAGGCGCGCCCGCGGCCCGCGCGGTCGCCGGGCCAGGAGCGCCTCGCCGAAGAGGTCCGCGAGCGCGAGAGGCGCCCTGCGCCCTTGCGCTCGCCCTCGCGCGCGAGGCGCCGCGATCGCGAGCGCGATGCGCCTCGCGATCGCGGGCGCAGGGGACAGGAGGAGGAGGCCGTCTAGAAACCCAAGACGGGCGGCGCCCCCCCGAAGGCCGACATCGTGAAGCGTGAGGCCGTCCTGAAGCCCAAGAGCGGGGGGGCGCCGCCGCGGTCCTTCGAGGTGAAGACCGAGGTGGAGGAGGCGGCGGCGCCAGGCGCGGGGGACGGTCCGCCCCAGCGCCAGCCGCGCTCGAGGAGCCGCCGTAGGCGCAAGGAGGAGCAGCGCCCGGGCGCCCAGCAGCAGCCCAGTGACCAGCACGACGAGGGCGAGTCCATCATCCGCATCGAGCGGGTACCGCACCACGTCGATGCCGAGGTGGTCAGGCAGGTGGTCGTGCCCTTTGGGGTCGTCAAACACATCGCCTTCCTGTACGACCACCGCCACAAGCGGGAGCCGTGCGTGCTGTGGAGTTCCAGCGCCGCGCTGACGCAAAGCGCGCGCGGGAGTGCATGAGGTCGAACTATCGGTTCTACAAGACGGACCCGTGCACGGTGGTCACGGAGTGGGCGAGCCGACCTCGCGGCCCTGACCCAGGCAGCGACGGGGAGGATGGCCCGACCATCAGCCGCCTGCCTGCCCGACGTGCGCACTCAAGATGCGCTGGAGCTCCTTTGACCCGGGAGACGGTTGGGGTTGCGAGATGTGCCCCGCGGGCGGAGCTAACAGCGGAGCCCTGCGGTGGCACTGTAAGGGGTGCGACGTGAGCTACTGCGAGGCTTGCCGCGTCGCCTTCGGCAAACCCAAGTCGGTGGTGGAGAAGGCCCGGCGGAGCGGCCACACCGTGCGGGAGGCGCCGGGCCCCAGTGTCGGCCATGGCGAGCGCCCCAGCACGGGTGCCACGGGTGCGGGGGCTGAGGGGGACCGCCCGCCGGGCGACCTCAGCTGGCCCAAGCGTGAGAGGTCGCCAAGCCGCCACCGGCCCAAGCGCGAGAGGTCGCCCAGCCGCAGTCTGGCGCGGGACCCAGCGTGGGCGCGGCGCGGCGACACCCCTCCCGGCCGCACGCGGCGTAAGACCGGGAAGCACGCTGGGCAGCTTCGCGCTCCTCGCGGCGGCTGGTACGAGCAGGGGAAAAAGCGGCGGCGTGCTGCCGCCGCGGAGGCTGCCGCGGGCGGGGGTGGGATCCCAGCCTGGCGTGGCAAGGGCGCGGGCGACAAGGGCGGCAAGGGCGGCAAGGTCCAGGGCAAGCACTCCGGCAAGGCCGCCAAGGGCTCCAAGAGCGGCGGCAAGGGCGACAAGAGCGGCAAGGGCGGCCACTCCAAGGGCGACCAGGGCAGCCGCGGCCGGAGTGAGCGCGACTGGCCCAGCGCGGACGGTCGCGCGTCGAGGGGCGGCGATGGCGGCAGCCCCCGGGACCCCAGTGAGCGCGGCGGAGACCGCAGCGGAGGCGAGAGCCGCGACCGCCGGGGGAACACGCCCTCCATCTAGGCGTGGAGCTCCCCCCCCCGTACCCCGACGCCAGCGCCCGCGGCATCGCGGGCGCGGGCTGAAGGCGGCGGCCTGTGAGTGAGTCGGCCCTCCTCTCAGCCTACCGTGCGCAGGTGGCGCCTGCGATCCTTGAGCCTACGGTGCGCAGGTGGCGCCTGCGATCTTGTTTCTTTTAGCCTGCGGTACGCAGGTGGCGCCTGCGATCTCTTTCTTTTAGCCTACGGTACGCAGGTGGCGCCTGCGATCCTCCCTCTTGGAGGAGTTTAACGCTGCGCGCACGTCGCGTGCTTCCTGGACCCGGCCGTGCTGCGCGTCTTGCGCGCCGTGCGGTCGGGGCCACACTTGCACTCTGCGCCCGGCGCCTCGTGCGCCGCCACCCTTTTCGGTTCTTTTGCGCGCATCGCGCACGCGCCGCGCCCGCGCTCTGGGTGCGCGGGCGCGGAAGGCCTCAAGGTTGCAGGCAAGTGGCCGCGCGCGCGAGGCTCTTGCAGCCTCTGATCCCGCCCTCGCACTCGGGCGGGGCGCCCCCCCGCGCGCGCGGCTGCGTCTTTCTTTTCTCATGGCCGAGCGGCCGCAGGCGTGCCAGAGCGCGAGCGCGCGGGCCGTCAGGGCCCACGCGCTCGCGTTGAGCGTGGGGCCACCAGGGCCCACGCTCGGCGGAGATGCGCGTCGCCACGCTGCCATGAAAATACCATCGCCCTGTCCTGGTCCCTCTCTCGTCCCCTCCTCTCCTCCTCCTCCTCCGTTGAGTGCACGCGTATCTCACTTAACTTGCATAGTCTGATTGGTTGTAGACTGCAGGTTAAGTGGGAGGGGGTGTGGGCTCAGGTAGCCATTTTGGGTCCGTAGCGTTCGGCTCTGGCCGACGCGCGGGTGCCCACCCACCCCGCTTTGCTCCCAGACGCTTGCGTCGGCCGAGCGGCCGCAGGCGTGCCAGAGCGCGAGCGCGCGGGCCGTCAGGGCCCACGCGCTCGCGTTGAGCGTGGGGCCACCAGGGCCCACGCTCGGCGGAGATGCGCGTCGCCACGCTGCCATGAAAATACCATCGCCCTGTCCTGGTCCCTCCCTCGTCCCCTCCTCTCCTCCTCCTCCTCCGTTGAGTGCACGCGTATCTCGCTTAACCGAAGCATGCGGAACACCCCAGAAGCTCCTCAGATGCCGTCGCGCGCCTGTGCTTGATAGCGACGTCCAAGATCGTCCAGCCCCCCCGGCCTGGGCTGGAACCTGAGCGCGCGCGAAGCGCGCGCGATGGTTCTGGGGACCAGGGGCCCTTGGGCCCAGGCCCAGATACCTTCCCGGATCCCCCCCTGGCCCACGGCATGTTTCACCCCGTGCGGGGCTTCCTGGGCCTCCTGGGCCTTTCCCCCCCGCCGCCCAAACATCTCCAGAGACTAGAAGCGACCAGAGCGGCCTGACAGGGCCGCAGACGCCCGAATGCCCCCCAGATGCCCCCCAGAGGAAGCACGGAGAACCCCCCAGATGACCCAGCGCGCGCGATGGTTTATATACAGACACGTGTGTGTATATATAGATATATATATATATATATAAATAAATAAATATATTATATAAATAATATATATATATATACATATACATATAACGGCGCACCGGGTCCGGGGGCCCGGGGCCGGGACCCCGACCACAAATGTGGGCCCCGGGGGGCCCGGAGGCTCGTCGGGGTTTGCCAGAGGCCTCCCCGGTCAGACAAGACGGCCCAAGATGCTGAAGATGGCCTCCAGACGTCCAAGGACGCCCCCAAGACGCCCCAAGAAGCCTCCAACATGCGTCCCAAGAGGGCCCCTAGACGCAAAAATTGGCCCATTCCCTTCGTAAGACGTACATTTTTCACAAAGTTGCCTTTTGGGCTTTCCGACGTTACAGGACGGCCCAAGAGGCGCCCAAGACCGCCCCAAGACGGCCCAAGAAGCTTCCAAGAGGGCCCCAGGACAGCCCAAGAGGGCCCCAAGACGGCCCAAGAGGCGCCCAAGATGGCCCAAGAGGGCCCCAAGACGGGCCCAAGAGGGGGCCCAGAGGGGGACCACGAACCGCAAGCTCGAGCTTTCCGCCCCAAGAGGCCGCCAGGAGGCCCCAAGGAGGCCCCTCGAGAGGCCCCAGGAGACCCCCAAGAGGCCCAAAGGAGGCCCCTGAGAAGCCCCAAATCGGCCCCCAAACTGCTTCGAACCTGCTTCCAAGAGGCCCCCGACAGGTTCAGAGGCTCCCGAGAAGCTACGTCAAACTCCCAGCGAGCGGCCGGACGAGGCCCCCCAAAAAATCCCAAGAGGGTTCCAGTATTTGTATCTTTCAGCGCTCTCTGGCCTTCTTCCCCCTGCCCCCTTCCCTGCGACTTTCGTTGACTCAAGCTCGCCTCCTCTCCATTGCCTCTCTCTGCCTCTCTCTCTGTCTTTTTTTTTGTTTCTCTCTCTCTCTCTCTTTCTCTCTCTCTCTCTCTCCATCTCTCTCTCTCTCTCTCTTTCCTTCGCTCTCTGTCTGTCTGTCTCTCTCTGCCTCTCTTTCTCTCTATCTTTCTCTCTCTTCCTTTCAGATTCCGTGTCCTTGCGACCTTCTGCAGTCCCCGACGTCGCCATGGCTGGATCCGCTCGAGCGTGTCTTGTGATGTGCGGCGGTGCGAAGCCCGTCCCACTGATCAAGGCACAGGTACGAAATGATGGGTCCATCATTTCTTGCCTTCCCGTGTGCGTTTTCCCAATCGACTCCTGGGCCCGAGGTCGCAAAAATTACGACGTCGGAGGTCTGGGGAGGCGGGAAGCACGACCTGGACCTCCGACGTCTTGGAAAAATCACGACGGCGGTTTTTGTCAATTTTCGGGCGTCCTGAGCCTCGGAGGCCGCCGCCTCCGACCCCCCATGGGAGGACGGGGCGGCCGGGGAGGTCCAAACAAATCCAGGAGACGGCCCAAGCGGGCCCCGAGTCGCCGAAAGACCGCTCCAGGACGCCCAAGAAAGGCCCAAGACGGCCCGAGAGGCCCCCCAAGGCACTCCACGACGCTTCAAGACGCCTCTCCAGAGCGCTTCAAGAGGCCGAGATCGTCAATTTTACGAAGGTTTTCGAACGATTTTGACCTTCCAGCTTTTTCGGCTGTCCGACGTTCCACGACGGCTCAATAGGCCCCCAAGAGCGCCCCAAGACGGTCCAAGAGGGCCCCAGGACGGCCCCAGAGTCGCCCAAGACAGCCCCACAGAGCCCCAAGACGACCCCAAGATGCGCCCAAGAGGGGGACCACGACTCCAAAATTCGACCCTCCCGCTTGAAGAGTGCCCCAGGAGGACCTAAAGAGCCCCCAAGAGGCCCCAGGAGGCCTCCAAGAGGCACCCAGGAGGCCCGAACGAGGCCTGAAGAGGCCACAAAACAGCCCCGAGGAGGCCCCACAACGGTCCCAAAACGGCTACCGAGAAGCTGCGAAACTGCCTTCACGACGTCCCCGACAGGCCAACCACGAGATCCAAAGCAACACCCATGAGGCCTCTGACCCACCACCCAGGGCACGGTGGCGGGGCAGTGACAGCACTTGTGCACAGCATGTTCCGGCGGGAGCCTTCCAGAACACGCTGCAGGAGGAGGAGGAAGATCAGGAGGAGAGAGAGTTGGAGTGGGAGGAGGAGGAGGGGGACGAGGAGGAGGAAGAGGCCTCCCAGACAGCTCCAAGATAGCCGAAGAGGCTTCCAAGAGGGCCCTGGGCGGCCCACGAGGGCCCCAAGGCGGTGCCTGAGGCGCCCAAGACGACCCGAGAGGGCCCCAAGACGGCTCCAAGAGAGGCCCAAGAAGGGAAACACGAACCGAGAATCCGAGCTTTCTACCCCGAGAGGTTCTCGGGAAGTCCCAAGAGGCCCCCAATCGGATCCAAGAGGCCCCCAAGAAACTCCCAAGAGGGCCGACGAGGTTCCAAGAAATCTCCCAAGATGGCCCCAAGAGGCACAACTCATCGTGTTAAGATTGGGCTTTGACGGGTTTTCATGTTTTTTTTCTGCCTTTTGGCATCCCGATGCTCCAAGACGGCCCAAGAGGCTTCCAATACCGCTCCAATATAGAGGAAGAGGTCTCCAAGAGACCCCCAAGACTGCCCGCGAGGGCCCCAAGACGGTGCTTGAGGCGCCCAAGACGGCCCGAGAGGGCCCCAAGAGCCCCAAGAGAGGCCCAAGAAGGGGAACGCGACCCAACAGCAGAGCGTTCCCCCCAAAGGCCCACAGGAGGCCGCAAGAGGCCCCCAAGTGGTCCGACGAGGACCCCAAAAGCTTCCCGAGGGCCAAAAGGCCCCTAGGAGACGTCCAAGAGGTTTTAAAATAGCCCAAGAGAGCCCTCGATGCGCCGAAACTGCTTCCAGCAGGCCCCCGGGAGGCTTCCGGATTGCCTCAATCTGGCCGCAGGTGGCCTCAAGTCGGGCCTCCACGCAGCCAAGACGGCCAATGACGGCTTCAGATTGCAGAACCGATGCCCCCAAGGGACCCTCAGACGCCCCCCCAAGAAGCACCCAAGAGGTGCCTCCAACAGCCAGTTGACGAAGCATGCGGAACACCCCAGAAGCTCCTCAGATGCCGTCGCGCGCCTGTGCTTGATAGCGTTGTCCAAGATCGTCCAGCGCCCCCCCGGCCTGGGCTAGAACCTGAGCGCGCGCGAAGCGCGCGCGCGATGTTTCTAGCCCAGGGGCCCGAAAACAGCTGCCCGACACTCCATGGGAGTACCGGGGCTCATTTCCCCTTTGTTTTTATTGGGTTTCGGCGTCCCGGGCCTCGGAGGCCGCCGCGATGGTCCCGGACATTTTCCAGATCCTCGGCGCGGGCTCCAAGACCATTCCGCAGAGGGCTCCAACAGGCTCCAGGGCAGCCCAAGAGGGCTCCAAGACGGCTCCAGGAACGACTGCAGGGTCTCATTTTTCTTGTGTTTTCTGCAAGACGGCTCCAGGCAGACTGCATGTCTTATGAGGATGGCTTCCGCCTCTTGCCCCGATCATCCCAAACTGCCTGAACGGTTCCCCAAACCCAGCGCTTGCCCAAGCGCGTTCCGGACGGTCTTCGCCGGAACGCGCTGGAATGATCACGCGCTGCGGTTTCCCATGCCAACGTCCTCGGACGTGGGTGCCCTGCCACGAGCGCGTTCCGGGAAGATGCTCCCGGAACGCGCTGAAAAGATATGGCCACATCTCGGGGACGCTCCCGACACCGCTCCCCCAGCCTTTCCGGACAGCCTCCACAGCGCTCCAGGAGGGCCCAAGACACCCCCCAGGAGCCCCCAGAATGCGAAAGGATGGCCCAAGACGCTCCCGAGCAGCCCAAGTCAGCCTTCCGACGTCTCTCGAGGCTCCCAGGTGGCCTCCAAGAGACCCCAAGAAGTCTGATAGGTATCACGGTACGGCCCGAAGAGGCCAAAGTCGTATATGTTCAATTGTCTTTTCAATGTTTTTGACTTCTCGCGTTTTCGAGCTTCAACGGTCCAAGAGCGCCGAAGAGCTTCCAAGACCGCCCCAAGACCACCCAAGATACCTTCAGGACGGCCCCAAGACGGGCCAAGAAGGCTCCAACACTCCCGAAGAGGCGCCCAGCACAGCCCCAGACCACCCCAGAACAGGCCCAAGATGGGCCCAAGAGCGGGAGCAGGAGGCTTCCAGAGACCTCCGAGAGGCCTCCGGGACCCCCCAGAGGCCCCCAACACACCCCCGATCCTTGAGAGGCCCCAAAGAGACCCCGACGAGGCTCCAAGAACAACCCAAGAGAGCTGCGAGAGCCGTCCCGAGAGAGCCCAAAGAGGGTAACATCGTTGATTTCCAATGGTTTTTCCTATGTTTTTCGCCTTCTCACGTTTTCCCGCTTCCAGCCCTCAAAGATCG
Source organism: Prorocentrum cordatum (assembly GCA_963575745.1). NCBI lineage: Eukaryota > Dinophyceae > Prorocentrales > Prorocentraceae > Prorocentrum > Prorocentrum cordatum. The sequence continues at coordinate 262,130 of CAUYUJ010010713.1, forward strand.
AGGATGTGGGAAAAAGGAGAGGGAATTACAAAAATTGTGTTTCATCAAAGTGGAACTCCTACTCGGGGGTCCTACATATCCCCTGACATCTGGCCGGTACCGCGCCTCCTGGCTTCATCCGCAGAGCGAGTTTGCAGTGCGTTTAGACCTTTTTGGGACGTTTCTTTGAAACTGTCTTGGAGCGTCTTCTGGGCCTCCTGGGGGCCTCTTGGTGCCTTTTGCTGGACCCTGGAGCCCTCCTGGGAACCTCTTCGAGCGAAAACCTACGGTTTTCCGTCCGTGACCCGTGTCCCCATTGGGGGACTGGGGTGTTCCGGGGGTTCTGCTGGGGCGCCGGGGGCGCCGTAAGATCGCCCGGATACGGCCTGCGGATCGCTAAACATGGCGCTTCCAGACCGCGGGAACGACCAATGGCGGCCAAGACAGCCAAGTGGGCCAGAATTAGCCCTTGACTATCCAAGAGGCCTCCAAGACGCCCCCAGAAACTTCCAAGATGCCTCCAAATGAGCCCCGGGAGGCACAACTTGCTGCTTATCCAAAGGTTTTTGAAGGATTTCCATGTTCTCGCCTTTTAAATTTTCCGACTCTCCACAATGGCCCCAGAGGTCATATTTTCCGTTGCAAGACAGCCCCAGAGGCTTTGAAAACGGCCCAAGAGGGCCCCAAGACGGCGCCGGAGGCGCACAGGACGGCCCGAGAGGGTTTTATGGACCTCCACCAAAGGCCCCAGTGGGGGTGCCCGCATGCGTCCGCCACACCCAATACAGCGCTTCGTGGCCCCATAGAGAGCTCCACCGAAGGTCTCAATTGCGCAGCCCGCATGCGTCTCACCCACCGAGTACAGCGCGTCGTGGCCCCACAGGGAGTTCCGACGAAGGTCCCAGAGGCGCAGCCCGCATGCGTCTCCCCCACCAGTGCAGCGCTTCGTGGCCCCATAGGGAGCTCCACCGAAGGTCTCAATTGTGCAGTCCGCATGCGTCTCCCCCACACAGTACAGCGCTTCGTGGCCCTACAAGGGGGCTCCACCAAATGTTCCAGTGGCGTAGTCCGCATGCGTCTCCCCCACACAGTACAACGCTTCGTGGCCCTACAAGGGGGCTCCACCGAAGACGATGGCTACAACAGCGGTGCTCACAACTGCATCTGGTTGGGTCCTTCGCCAGGCCAATTTAAATTGACCCCCCGTTTATTTTTGCACATCAGACCATCATTAAGGCCCCCGTCACCATCGAACAAATATCCCAGGAAGCCTTCGAGGGTCCCAAATCATCGAACACCTAAAGGAAATTGATGATTCTGTGGTTTCCGCATTTCCCCTTCTATACGCTTCCGAGGCTTGCGCAGGGACTCCAACAAGGTCGTTAGATGCACAAGGCGATTCAACAAGTGATATTCCATGCGTTAGCCTGTCGGGCCTAGCTAGAACTTGAGCGCTCGCGAAGCGCGCGATGGTTATACTATGGTTACATCATATATGTTTATATCTGTGTATATATAGTTCCATGCCTCCAGATGTCCTTGACCATGTAACACCATACATCCACATATCCATAGTCCCACACTCTCAGACTCCACGCATCCATGCGGCCCTTCATCCATGCCCGCGCGCGCCCATAGCTGCATGCACCTACATGCGTTCAGAGTTTTATGCTTCCACTCCTCCTTACTCTCTTCTTATCCATACCACCATTCCTCCATACATCCATACCTCTACCTCCGTACCTGCTCTGCGCAAGCAATATTCTAATGCACTCTTCTGCGCATCACGGCCAAATTGGCTGGCGTTTGTCGCGTCGACGGGCGGTTTTGGACGCGAGTAATTTGACCCGCGCCCGCGCGACTGGAAGGAAAAAAGCTCCTCTCTCCCCTCCGTGTCCTCCACTCCTTCCGTCTCTCCCCTTCCGTCCCGCCGTTCCTTCCCCCTCCCCCCCCATACTTTCAGAGTTTGGCTGCCACGCGCAGTTCCCAAGCCGAGTCGACGCTCTTTCGAGGAGAAGGAGGAGGAGGAGGAGGAGGAGCAGGAGGAGCAGGAGGGGGAGGAGGAGGAGAAGGAGGGGAAGCAGGCAGAGGAGACAAGGAGGCAAAGGAATGGTAGAAGGAGAAGGAGGAGGAAGGGAGGGGGGGGAGGGCGCAGGAGAAGCGGGCAGAGGAGACAAGGAGGCAAAAGAAGGGGAGGAGGAGGACGAGGAGGAGGCGGAGGAGGAGGAGGAGGAGGAGGAGGAGGAGTACGGGGTAAGACTGGGGAGGTTTGGGAAGAGCTAGGGGGAGAAGGACTAGAAGGAGGAGCAGCAGGAGGAGGAGGAAGACAGCCAGCGCGGCCTACACCTGGAAGTCCAGCCATGCTCCTGTGTCGGAATGTTGCTCTCGCTTGAGCGCTGGCCACATCCCTGATCGGGAGCGGTGCGCTGTCGCCTGAGAGCTGGCAACAGTTCTGTCGAAGGAATGGTGCTGTCGCCTGCGCGCCGGCCACACCCCTTTCTGGGATGGCACTCTCGCCAGAGCGCCAGCCACAGCCAGACTTGCAAGGATGTTTCAGGCGAAACGGGCCGGACCAAATCAGGTGACGGCATCTGAGAGTTTCGAGTTGCGAGGATGCGTCCGGCGAACGGGCCGGACCAACGCTCGCGCGGCATCTGGGAGTTCAGAGTTGCGAGGATGTCTCGTGCGAAAGGGGTTGGACCATTTCAGGTCACGGCATAGGATCCCAGAGTTACGAGGGTGTTTTAGGCGAGACGGACTGGACCTCAGGTCACGGCATCCGGGAGCTCAGAATTGCGAGGACGTCTCATGCGAAAGAGGTCGGACACTCTTTCTTGCGGCATCTGTGAGCCCCGAGATGCCACGAAACTGGTGGTCCTGTCAGTTTCGCCTGAGACATCCTCGCAACTCTTGGCTTGGGGCATTTTTCGCCTTAGACATCGTCGCAACTCTGGGCCCATGTATGTCCTGACCTATGGTGATCTTCGACTCGCCCGAGACATCCTTGTAACTCAGAGCTCTTCGTTGTTTTCCTTTTGCTTCTTTTTGTTTATAGGCGTCGAAGGAATCTGCGCATCCCCCCTGTGACCTGACGAACGGTTGTGACGAGCAGTTCTGGTGAGTGGTTGGCAAGTGGATTCGAAATGATGTTCCCGCCGGGGGGCAGCCAGCGCACGCGCTGCGGGGCAGCCGACGCGCTCCCGCGGTGCCAAGTGGGCGGCGAGCGCGCGCGAGGAGCAGGCAGAGCATTGAAGGGCATTCCCTGGTTTTGTCGCTGCGCCATTGTAGAACTCCCTTGGTCGAGTCCTTGGCGGCGTCGGCGTTGACGACGGCGGCGACGACGAAGCGCCCCGTGGCAGCGGCGACGGTGAAGGCGATGCCGACTACGGTACGACGAACGCGGCGGCGACGAGTAAGATGACGACGCGACAGCGTCGACGGCGACGGTGGCGCGGACGACGTGTGCGGGGGCGACCGCAACGACGGCGACGACGGCAGCGGCGGCGGCGGCGGCGACCGCGATGGCGATGCGACGACGACAGCGACGACGATCACCATCGCTGCGGCGGCGACGTGGACGACGTCGATTTCCTATGTGGTTTTGTTGCGAACCTTATGTGGGGTCCGGCGACGGGGAGGAAAGGCAGGGGCAAGATAATGAGAAGGCAACGAGGAGGGCGGGGACGAGGCAGAAAATGAGGAGAAGGACCACGCAACGACGACGACGCCATCATCGGAAACGGTGGCGGCCACGGCTGTCACGACCACCAGGGTGAAAGCGGCGCGTGCCGCGATGATGTCAACGACGACAACGATGACGACAGCGCCGGCGGCATTGGCGGCGCCGGCAACGACGACAACGACGACGACCATGCCCAAGACAATGGCGACGACGGCGGCGACAGCGGCGGCTTCGGCGGCGGCGGCGACGACGAGGACAGCGGTGGTGATGACGACGACGAAGAATATGACGACGACGACGACGACAACGGAGACGACGACGACGGGTACGATGTCAATGACGACGCCGACGACGACGGCGATGGCGACGAGGAAGCACCCCCAGCGCGACAACTGGGAGGCCAGAGTTTCGCAGATGTGTCAGGTGAAACGGCATTTCGGAGGTCAGAGTCGGGAAGATGCCCCTGGCGCAGTCGGTCAGACCACCTCGCACGCGGCACCTCGGATATCAGATTTGCGAGGAAGGCCGCAGGCAAAACAGGCTGGACCATTGCAGGTCTCCAAGCCCAGAGTCGCGAGGATGTCCCAGGAGGCGCGAGGATGTCTCAGGCGAACTTGGTCGGACCCACTCCCGTGCAGCATCTTCGAACTTTGGTTTTGCGAGGATGTCTCAGGCGCAATTGGCTGGGCAACCTCTTGCGCGGCATCCGTGAGCTCCAAGCGGAGAGGATCTCGCAGGCAAAATTGGCTGGATCACTTTAAGTCTGGACACTTCGGAGCCCCATCGAATAACCTCATGCCCGTGATAATAAACACTAGGGGATAATAAAGTTCGGGGTTCAGGGAGAGATAATAAAAGTAGCCCAGCAGACCTCAGCATAATCTCGAAGTAAGAGATGATCAAGAGGAGACCAAGCCGAGCACGTTTTGAGGCACCCTTGGCGTTTAGTTTACATAAAAGAAATATTAAAAAGGAAAGGGACAAGAAGAAATGAGGAGGAGAAGTAGAAGAGGAGAGGAAAGGAGGATAAAACCAAAAATCTGAAGATTCAAATGTATTAAAATTTTATGTACAAACGCTTTATGGAAATTGCAATTGTTTAGTGCTCGTGTAGGGTAGCTCATGTGCCTCGCTTTCCGCGGATAATCAACCCCAGGGATAAACAAGTTCAGGGGGGGGCGCGGGGAGAGAGAGGAAAAAAAAAAAGAAATAAAAATATATGCAGAAATAAAATATGAATTAAGAGAAAGAGGAGAGACGAGGCGCTTGAGACATCCTCACAGAATTGCTGGTTTCGCTTGAGACATCCTTGAAACATTGCTCGTTTCGTTTGAGTATGCCTCCCAAAATTATTGGTTTCGCTTGACACATCCTGAAAAAGTGTGATCGCTTCGCTTGATGTTGCTATATCAACATCGCTTGATGTTGCTATCTCAACATAGCGTTTCGAGGTGATAATGAAGTTCGGCCTCAGCGCTCGCCGCCCAATTTGAATTTTGTATAGGGCGACGATAATCAACTCTAAACACTGAAGGGGGGGGGTCCCTTTATTATCATCGGCATGCGGTTATGTCCCAGGCGAAAAGGGCCGGACCATCTCAGGTCACGGCATCTCTCAGCCCAGAGTTGTAAGATTGTTTGAGGCGAGGCGGGCTGGACCATGTCAGATCAGGGCATCTTCGAGCGCAGTGTTGCGAAGACGTCTCTGGCGAAACGGGCCAGACCACCCTGCGCGCAGCATCTCGAAACCCAGAATTTCGAGGATGTTTCAGGCGAAATTGGCCCGACAACCTCGCGCGCAGCATCGTTGGGCTCAGCGTTGCGAGGATGTCTCAGGCGAAATTGGCTGGACCACCTCAGGTCAGGGCATCTCTGAGCTCAGAGTGGCGAAAATGCCTTTGGAGAAAAGGGCTGGACCACTCAGGTCACGGCATCTCGGAACCCAAAGGTGGGAGGATGTCTCACGCGAAACGAGCAACACCACCTCAGGTCATGGAGTTGCCGAGCCCAGAGTTGAGAGGATGTCTCAGGCGAAATTGGCCAGACCACCTCAGGTCGGAGCATCTCTGAGCTCAGAGTCGTGAGGATGTCTCGTGCGAAAGTCTGCGGCGAAGGTAGCAGTGTGGGCGAAGGTATCGTCGCCCATAACTCGCAGCACAGCGCGGCACATCTGAACAGAATCCCAGTCAGCGCAGTTGTCTGGGGAACCAAGCGAACGGAGTCCAAAGCCGCCTCTGGCGCGTGCCAGCCGAGTGTTGATGGGGATCCAGTCACGTTCAAGCTCCGAGATGCCCTGACGTGAGGTGTTCTGGAACATTTCTTCCAACACGTCCTTACACCGTTGGGTTCCAAGATGCGTGTCGCGAGGTGCTCGCGACTGAGATATCCTTGGAACCCCAGGCTCCAAGATGCCCCGACTTGAGGTGCGTTGGCCCGATTCGGCTGATCACAACTCAGGGTTCCTAGAAGCTGTTCGCGAAGTGCTCAGGCCCGTTCGCTTGAGACATCCTCGGGATCTCCAGGAAAACCAGTCTGGTTTTCCTGGTGATGCTGTTGTCGATGGTGATGATGGTGACCATCTTATTTTAGAGAGACAACACATATCATCTCCATCACCACCAGCACCATCACCATCATCATCATCAGCAGCAGCAGCATCATCAGCATCAGCATCATCATCATCAGCATCATCATCATCATCATCATCATCATCATCATCATCATCACCATCACCATCACCATCACCGTCACCGTCACCATCATCTTCCGTACGACATGGCTCAAGCCAGGCAATGTCGTCGTCCCCTGCGCCCCTCTTCGAGCCGCGCGGCCCACTTCAGCCCTGCGGCCTCCTCGAACCGTGCGGCCCCCTCGAGCCGCGCGGCTTCCTCGAGCCGTGCGGCCCCTTCGAGCCGCGCGGCCCCCTCGAGCCCCGCGGCCTCCTCGAGACTTGCGGCCCCCTCGAGCCGCGCGGTTTCATCGAGCCGCGCGGCCCCCTCGAGCCGCGCGGCCTCCTCGAGCCCCCCGACTTCTTCGAGCCGCGCGGCCCCCTCGAGCCCTGCGGCCCCCTCGAGCCCTGCGGCCCCCTCGAGCCCTGGTTGCAACAGCTCGGGCGCCGAAGCCGACGTAGTAGTGTCCGACGCCGACTACGCCGACGGAGTTGCCGACGCCGCTGGAGTTGCCGAGGCCGACGGTTGCAAAAATGGCTCCAGCAGCGGTTCCAGCAGCAGCTCCAGCCGCGGCTCCGCAGAGGGCAGCGGCTCCAGCAGCGAGGCGTCCGTAGCTGAAACAGCGCAGGCTAAGGCTGAGGCCGCCCCGAGCAAAGCAGTCGAGAAGTTCGAGCCTGCGCCCATGGCCCTGGGGGAGCACGTCAACAGCCACGACTACCCAAAGCACGTCATGACTTGCGGCGCGTGCGAATTTGGGACAACGAACAAGATGTCTTGGAGCGCCACCCTGTCAGGGCGCTTTCCGACTCCTCCGGGCCGATTCGAAACGATTTCCCACGGTTCCGACTCGATCCGATTCGATGCGAACATTCCGATTCGCGATTCCGATTTCGAGTTCGCCCGATCCGACTCCTGCCGATTCGATGCGTCTGCCGACTTCTGCCGATTTCCTGCCGATCCGGCTTCGCTCCGGCTCTTGGATGGTTTAGAAAAGGCGGAGGAGGAGGAGGGGGAGGAGGGGGAGGAGGAGGAGGAGGAGGAGGAGGAGGAGGAGGAGGAGGAGGAGGAGGAGGAGGAGGAGGGGCAGCCAGGTGCTCACGTGCGTCCTGGAGCGCCCTGGGGCCACGGACGGGCGCTTTCCTCGTGGCCACGGCTGCGTCCTCCTCGAAATGTTTGCCCGAACGGTCCGCCCCGCGGTCCAGGGGGTCCGTCCCACGGTCCGGGGGGTCCGTCCCACAGACCGGGGGGGGGGGGAGTCCTGGGTCCTCGGGGGGTCTGTCCCGCAGACGGGGGGGGGGGTCTGCGCTCCACAGGCGGGGGGGGTGTCTGCCCCACAGACGGGAGGGGGGGGTCTGTCCCACCGACGGGGGGGGAGTCTGCCCCACAGACGGGGGTCTGTCACAGACGCAGGGGTCCTGTCAACAGACGGGGGGGGTCTGTCCCACAACGGGGGGGGGCCGGTCTGTCACCGACGTAGGTTCTGTCAGCAGACGGGGGGTATCCCGTCACAGACGGGGGTGTCTGTCTCCACCAGGACGGGTGGGGGGGGGGCGGTCCTGTCACAGACGTAGGGTCTGTCCAGACGTAGGGGTCTGTCACAGACGTAGGGGTCTGTCACAGACGGGGGGGTCTGTCCCACAGACGGGGGGGTCTGTCCCACAGACGTAGGGGTCTGTCCACAGACGTAGGGGTCTGTCCACAGACTGGGGGGGTCTGTCCACAGACGGGGGGGTCTGTCCACAGACGTGGGGGTCGGTCCACAGACGTGGGGGTCTGTCCCGCAGACGGGGGGGTCTGTCCCGCAGACGGGGGGGGGTCTGCCCCACAGACGGGGGGGTCTGTCCCACATACCGGGGGGGTCCATGCCACGGTCCGCTGGGGGTCCCTTGGGGCCCTTTGCAACGACGCGCGTGCGACGTTTACGATGACGTGCGACGGAGAGGGACGAAAATGCATGCGACGACGTTCGCGACGACGTGCGATAACGTGCGACGACGTCTTCCCTCCCAGCCTTCCGATTTCGATTTCGATCCGGCCTGACGGGATCCGGTTTCCGACTCGATCCGACTCGGCCCTGCCGACTCCTGCCGATTTCGACTTGGCAGCCGATTTCTGCCGATTCCTGCCGATTCGATGCCTCGGTCGACCCGATCCAGCTTATCGATTCGATGCCTCGATCGACCCGATCGGGCCGCCTGCTCTGTTTGCGACGAACCCAGTAACCCTGAAGCCTGGAACTTGCATGGGCTGCGCAGGTGGTCAATTTGCAGTATGCTTGTTGTGCTCGGCGTTCACGTGCTCTCGTTGCAAATCCACCATAGGCCAGGGTGGCGAGAGTTTCCGACGTCGCGAGAACCTCGCGCACCACGCACAGAGCGAGGGGCGCCAGGCAGCAGAAGCGGCGCGGCAAAAACGAGTTCGAGCGGAAGGCGCGCACCAGGGCCTCCCCGCGCAGGCGTTTCAAGCCGCAACAGCCGCAACATCTTCCTGGAGATCAGCTGCACCAGCTGCGCAACAGCCGCAGCAGTCCCAAGCCGCAACAGCTGCCGACCCGCGCCCTGGTTGCCGCGCAGTGGTCGCCACCCGCGCACTCTTGGAAACGCCCAGTTCCTTCGGAAGTTTCGATGCGCGGCGGGGCGCGTTCCTCGGGGGCGACCGCGGAGCTTTGGAGTCTTCGCGGGAGCGCCGCCAGGCGGTGACCGCAACGGCTCAATGCGAAAAACTCAGAACCCAGAGGATTCCCAAGAGAGGGTGGTTTTCGGGTGGCGCGGGCGTCCTCACGCGCGTGCCGGTCGAGATCGCCCCCCCCCCCAAATAACCCGCTGCGGTCTATTCCAAAGACCACTGGACTTTCTCCCCGAGCGAACGGTCCTCAGGGCAGGCTGGCTAACAGCTGGGCCTGGAGGGACCTGATCGTGGCCGGGCGATCGGGCGCGGAGTTTCCCACGGGCCGTGGGTATTGCGACGGCAAAGGCCCCCCATAGTCGGAGGAACGCGCGGCGTCGCGCGGTGCAGGCGGCAGGGGGGGGGGCGGGCTGTGGAGATGCACGACACATGTGCGAGAGAGAATTGCGGCACGGCGCAGCGATGGGGGGCGGACAATATGCACCATTGGCTGCAACGGTGGCACTTTTCTCAACGGCGCTGGCGTTTCATGCTTGGGGCGAAGCGCGTTCGGCCCAGGAGCTGCTCGGCAATTCAGTGACAAAGGAGGGCAGCGATATCGCGATATCTGACCTGCAGCTGGTAACGGGCAAGCAGCCTCCAAGTCTGGCCGGGTTTCTGACTGCGCCCAGCGCGTTCCGCTCCGCAGTGGGGGCGCGCCAGCTGGAAGGCGAGATGGCGTTCGCCCAAAACTTCGGTTGGGCGCCCCCAGCGTTTCAACAGTCGGGCGAGGCCCCTGGCGCGGGAAAGCCGACGTTGGAGCGGACGCAACAATGCGCTCGGAGAGGAATCCAAAGAGAGCGAGGATCGGCGCATTCGCGCCCGATCTTTCCTGGAAGGGCTCGGGGGCGAGAACAGCTCGCGTCTGCTGCTCGGCGGCTTGCCGGCGGACTTGGCGGCGGAGCATTACTCGCGGGCCGCAACTGGGGGCGCTGACGACCCCGCCGCCGCCGCCGCCCATGCCAGGGATGCCTCGTTCCTCGCAAGGCTGAACACGTTGTTCATCGATGGGGCGACGTTGGGCACCCCCTGCAGTTTCATTGTCATCGCCCTCGAGCTTTTGCGGCAGATGTCCAGGTGCCCATGCCGCAACAGCGCGCACATTGTAGGCGTCGGCGATTGGATCACGGAGCCCCGGGCCAGGGAAACCGCCCGCGCGGCCGAGCGACGGGCGCAGGTGATCGCGGCGAACGCGAAGGAGAACATAAAGCTGCATCGGCCAGATCATTATTGGTCGCATGCTTGTGCGGCGCCCCGTTTGCCTTCTTGTTCGTCTGCAACAGATGTTTGACCCCCGTTTTTTTTGCACATCAGACCATCATTAAGGCCCCCGTCACCATCGAACAAATATCCCAGAAAGCCTTCGAGGGTCCCAAATCATCGAACACCTAAAGGAAATTGATGATTTTGTGGTTTCCGCATTTCCCCTTCTCTACGCTTCCGACGCTTGCGCAGGGACTCCAACAAGGTCGTTAGATGCACAAGGCGGTTCAACAAGTGATATTCCATGCGTTAGCCTGTCGGGCCTAGCTAGAACTTGAGCGCTCGCGAAGCGCGCGATGGTTATAGTATTGTTACATGATCATATATATATATATGTGTTTATATATATATATATATATGTATGTGTATATATGTAGTTCCATGCCTCCAGATGTCCTTGACCATGTAACACCATACATCCACATATCCATAGTCCCACACTCTCAGAATCCACGCATCCATGCGGCCCTTCATCCATGCCCGCGCGCGCCCATAGCTGCATGCACCTACATGCGTTCAGAGTTTTGTGCTTCCACTCTTCCGTACTCTCTTCTTATTCATACCACCATTCCTCCATACATCAATACCTCTACCTGCGTACCTGCTCTGCGCAAGCAATCTTCTAATGCACTCTTCTGCGCATCACGGCCAAATTGGCTGGCGTTTGTCGCGTCGACGGGCGGTTTTGGACGCGAGCAATTTGACCCGCGCCCGCGCGACTGGAAGGAAAAAAGCTCCTCTCTCCCCTCCGTGTCCTCCACTCCTTCCGTCTCTCCCCTTCCGTCCCGCCGTTCCTTCCCCCTCCCCCCCCATACTTTCAGAGTTTGGCTGCCACGCGCAGTTCCCAAGCGAAGCGGAGTCGACGCTCTTTCGAGGAGAAGGAGGAGGAGGAGGAGGAGGAGGAGGAGGAGGAGGAGGAGGAGGAGGAGCAGGAGGAGCAGGAGGAGCAGGAGGAGCAGGAGGGGAAGGAGGAGGAGAAGGAGGGGAAGCAGGCAGAGGAGACAAGGAGGCAAAGGAATGGTAGAAGGAGAAGGAGGAGGAAGGGAGGGGGGGAGGGCGCAGGAGAAGCGTGCAGAGGAGACAAGGAGGCAAAAGAAGGGGAGGAGGCGGAGGAGGCGGAGGAGGAGGAGGAGGAGTACGGGGTAAGACTGGGGAGGTTTGGGAAGAGCTAGGGGGAGAAGGACTAGAAGGAGGAGCAGGAGGAGGAGGAAGACAGCCAGCGCGGCCTACACCTGGAAGTCCAGCCATGCTCCTGTGTCGGAATGTTGCTCTCGTTTGAGCGCTGGCCACATCCCTGATCGGGAGTGGTGCGCTGTCGCCTGAGCGCTGGCAACAGTTCTGTCGAAGGAATGGTGCTGTCGCCTGCGCGCCGGCCACACCCCTTTCTGGGATGGCACTCTCGCCAGAGCGCCAGCCACAGCCAGACTTGCAAGGATGTTTCAGGCGAAACGGGCCGGACCAAATCAGGTGACGGCATCTGAGAGCTTCGAGTTGCGAGGATGCGTCCGGCGAACGGGCCGGACCAACGCTCGCGCGGCATCTGGGAGTTCAGAGTTGCGAGGATGTCTCAGGCGAAAGGGGTTGGACCATTTCAGGTCACGGCATAGGATCCCAGAGTTACGAGGGTGTTTTAGGCGAGACGGGCTGGACCTCAGGTCACGGCATCTGGGAGCTCAGAATTGCGAGGACGTCTCATGCGAAAGAGGTCGGACACTCTTTCTTGCGGCATCTGTGAGCCCCGAGATGCCACGAAACTGGTGGTCCTGTCAGTTTCGCCTCAGACATCCTCGCAACTCTTGGCTTGGGGCATTTTTCGCCTTAGATATCGTCGCAACTCTGGGCCCATGTATGTCCTGACCTATGGTGATCTTCGACTGCAATGGGCCGTCTGGGAAGGGGAAAGTATTGTTTTTTTTTCTGATTTTTCGGATTTCCCTCGTTCCGATGTTTTTTGTGAAATACGCGCGCGGTCGCGCAAACGGGCACGGAAATGGCGCTGGGCATAGGCCTCTTGGGAATGGGACGTTTTTCTTTTGAGGGGGTGGTGTTGTTTATTATTTGTGCATTGTTCTTCCGCGCGTTCAAATTTGAGATCTGGCCTGTATCAGTTTGTTTTAAGCCGTGAATCGGTCCATTTTCGAATCTTGAACCGGTCCGTTCTAGATCGTGAATCGGTCCGTTTTGGAATCTTGAATCAATCGATCCCCAGGGATTTTCAAAAGCGATCCTGGGATCACTTTCGGAATCCCTGGGAATCGACTCCCAGGGATTCTGGGGGTGATTCCGGGATCCCTTTTCGAATCCCTGGGAATCGATTCCCAGGGATTCCGAGGGTGGTGTGTGTGTGTGTGCGGTGTGGTGGTGGTGTCCCGCGGTGTCCCGTGGTGTCTCGTGGTGCGTCGTGGTGTCTCGTGGTGCTCGTGGTGTCTCGTGGTGCCTCCGTGCGTGTGGAGTGTGCGTGGTGTAGTGTGGTGTGGTGTGGTGTGTGTGTGTGTGTGTGGCGTGGTGTGTTTTGGCGGTGGTGTGTGTGTGTGTGTGTGCGTGTGTGTGTGTGTGCGTGTGTGTGCGCGCGCGCGTGTGTGTGTGTGTGTGTGTGTGTGCGTGATGTGGTGTGCTGTGGTGCATCGTGGTGTCCCGTGGTGCCCCGTGGTGTATCGTGGATTCTCGTGGTGGTCGTGGTGTTTCGTGGTGTCTCCGCGTTCTGGGGAAGCCCGAGGATCCAGGGCCCTTGTTCCCGAGGGCCCGTTCTCTTCATGCCTGGCAACAATAGCGTACGCACTGTCAGAAGCCCGCGCGGATTTCGTGCGGCGCCGGAAGCGCCGCCAGGTGGCGCCGATCGAAGAGTTCCGCGCAGCCCATCGGCGTGCGCAGGCGGGCCGAGCTCGCAGTATTTGGCAGCTGGCGGCTGGGCCCCCCAGCCATGGCCCGCCGCTCGGCCGGCGCGTTCCTTCCATTGCTCTTGAAGGCGCATGCGCACAGGGCCGACCTGGCAGCTATCTGGGCCGACGCCGCGACATTGGTTCCGGCGCGCCCAAACCAAACTATAATCGTACTTACAGTCGAGTTCCCAGTCAGACCGAGATCAGACTTGAGTCTTAGGGCTAGACTTAAATCAGAGTTTCACTCAGACCTAATCAGACTTGGGTCTTAGGGCCAGAGTTAAATCGGAGTGCCAGTCAGACCTAAAACAGAGTTGGTGCTGAGGGCCAGACTTGAATCAGGGTTCCAGCGCAGACATGAATCATGCCTTCATCTGAGTTTTGGGCCTGAACAGAGAAACAGAGCGCGCCCCCCCAGCGACGCGCTCAAGGCTTAGTTCCTCTTGAACTTGGCCGCGCCCCAGCGCGCGTAGACGTTCGACTCGACTTACGTCGGGTCGAAGAACGCCCCAACGCGCGGGGCCGCTGGCCAGCCAAGCCGCCGTCGTCGAGCACGCAGGGTGCCCGTGTCTGGCCAACCTTCGGAGTGATCTGAAGCAGCATTCCATGGCGCTTCCGAGCCTGCCTCGGAAGCGCGATGATCGGCATCTTCAAAACCCTCGGACGTCCCCTCTGAAGAAGCCCATCTCCGAGGCAACGCGAACGGCTGGAGTGGCGACCACGCGGCCGCGCTGCTCGTTCACGCAGTCGGCGCGGTGCCTGGCCAGCGCCATGGCCATGATGTGCATCAACGGCGTCTTCCCAAACTTGGCCTCGCCAGTCGAGAGGGCAGCGTCGCCGGGGAGTGCGCGGATGATCCTGTCAATGGCTGGCTGATGCTCTTTGCGGATGTCTCCCTCTAGCAAGGGGTAGTGCGTTTCCTTCGCCGCGAAGTGGTTTCTGTCCCTGAGGGCCTGGGGCGCCTTGTTGACGAACTCCCTCCTCGCGTTGGCCAGGGGGGATGCTGGGTTGCAGCGCTCTTGCTCCACCCGCAACAACCGCTCGCCATCCCAGTTTGTGCGTGGCGCTTCATCCTTGGTGTATGGCATCGCGTCGGCGAGCTCCTTCTGCTTCTGCGCCACGTCGCCCTCGCCGACAGGCCCGCGCACCGCGCTTGGGCGCTCGCGTCTTCAATCGCGAGACAGAATGCCGCCCATCCGCTCGAGCATGATCTGGAAGGCGCGCATGCTGTTGAACCTGCATGGCCTGAAATCAAGCATGCGAGCGTCGCCTTGGATGAATTTGCTCTGGATCTCGCCCATGGTGCGCCCATTGCCGAGGAACATGAATTGCTTCAAGATGACCTGCGGTTGCGGGTCGGAAGGGTTCTTGCAAATCAAGATCTCCATAGTGCAAGGCAGCTCGTCTTCCGTGCTCGCGAAGCCAAGAGGAGGCGGCAATTCCCCATACCTGCCTTCATCCATTATCTTCTTCACGTCATCCCACGCCAGTGCATCCATCCTAGGCGCCTCAGTGATCACATCGACAGCGGACTTGATGTACACCCTTGGCCTGTAGTTCCAGCGCTTGATCGGCAAGTCGAAAGACGACGCGGACCCGACGGGGTCGCGGCCCACGGCGCCGCCCGCGTCGGGTTTGCCGAGGACGATTGGGTCATCCTTGGCCTTGTTCCATGCCTCCACGAGCTTGCCGCTCGTGTGGTCGGGGTGCCCCAGCCGCAAACCCAATCACTTCATTCCCTGCGCTGTCACGTTCGGCGCCTCCATCGCCGCCTTGGGAGCCATGGCTAAGAGGGGGTCTCAGAGCGCAATGGTCGGCCAGCCTGATCCTAACTGCTGAATCCTGCGATTGAGTCCAAACAGCTTCGAACGTAAAGATGTCGACAATGACGCTGTCATTGCCGCAATGTGGCAAGACTGGCGACGACGACGACGCGGCAGCGACGGCAGCAACTAACGCGGGTGGAGGAGCGAATGGGGCAGGGGCCAGTCGCACCGTTGGCCGTAGATCACATGTTCCGTGGGCTGTAGAAAATGCGCAGCCCAAACTCATGGTCATCAAGCACGGTATATATATATATATATATATATATCGTGCCCTCGCGAGTGTCGCTGCCGTGGCCATCCTCAGTGCACGCCGCTCATCTCCGCGTAGAGCATGTCGCCTGTGGCCACCCAGAGGTCGTTGCCCCTGTTCCAGGACTCCCACTGTCCAGAGCGAATCCTGCGGGCCAATGCTTGGCTCTCGGGCTTCAGGGAGCGGCTGCTGATGTGGTTCTTCAAGAACTGCCAGGCCCTGTCCACGATCAGCGTGCCGCCCTTCACGAGGATGGGTCCGCCCCCAGGCAGCTTGTGACGCACCAGCTTGGTGAACGTGGGTTTGATCCACACCCACTTGCCGCAGATTTTCTCGCGCTTCCGCGCATGCGCGACCCAATCATGCAAGACCCCCTTCCGCCCGCATCTTGTAGCTCTTGGCGCCGCCGGAGTGGAGGATTACCTTCTGGTGCTGCAAGCGGGTGAGCAAGAAAGGCTTCCAGTCTGACTTGGTGATTGCCCCAGGGCCTGGCGCCCTCGGGACGGTTCGTGTCGTTGTGGGTGCGCCACAGTGCCCAGCTCTGCGGGCGCCCGCGCTCAACGCAGCCAGCCCACTGTTCCCACTCCTTCGTCTTCTTGTCGGCAGATAGCGCCGCGCGGACAACCGTCTCGTCCGCTTCCACGTCTGCCCATTCGTCGCCGCCCCCGAACACGATCTCCTTTTTCCTTCTTCTCGACGAACCGCTGGCGGGCTGCATCGAGGTACTTCGACATGTTCTCGATGGCCTTGTGATTGATGTTGCGCAGGAAGTGAATCTGCGCCGTTGTCAACCCGATCACCAGGCAGAACAGCATGCTTGCCTTGTCCTTCAACGATATCTTGCTCTGGCCCCCGCCGTCGTTGAACACGGTGTGCCCGTAGCACGCGCCCACCTGCTTCCCGCGCCGCCGGCCGCTGTTGCATCGCCACTTCACCGACCCGTCCGCCTGGACGCGCCGATTGCCGAGCTTGCCCTCCCCGCAATGCGGACAGATACGGCCAGACCAATCGAGCAAGATGTTGTCCTCGATCAGTACATAATGATGATGCTGATGCTGATGCTGATGCTGATGCTGATGATGATGATGATGATGATGTTGTTGATGATGATGATGATGATGATGATGATGATGATGATGATGATGATGATGATGATGATGATGATGATGATGATGATGATGATGATGATTGATGGATGATGATGATGATGATGATGATGATGATGATGATGATGATGATGCTGAGGAAGATGAGGATGAAGGATGGAAGGAGGAGCGGGAAGAGGCGGAGGAGGAGGAGGAGGAGGAGAGGGAGGAAGGACGGAGGGAAGGAAGGAAGGAAGGAACGCGGGGCGCTGTCTTTTCAAAACGAGGACCCAACATCACAGGATGGTTGGGAAAAACCAGTTCACGCCGGATCTATAGATTTTTTTTCCGTGACGTGGGCCGCCCAGGATCGCGCACCCTTCTTTGGGGCCTGTTCTTCATCCTGAGCCGTTTTTGACAGTGTTGGGGCCAGAAGCCAGCTTCCAGAGGGAGTGGCGAAAAACGGGCCGTCTCGATTTTTTCTTTCGAGTCGCCGGATCTCTGTGGAGGGTGGCGGCGATGGCCGAGGATGAGGAAAGGAGGAGGACGACGACGACGTGACATCCACGTCAAGCACGTTGCCCGCCGGGAGGAGGATCAGGACAATCGATCCTGGCAGCGACAGGGGTACAACACTCTGCACGCCTGCGCACAGTGCCCGGAGAAGGAATAGGAAGAAGGAGGTGGAGGGAGCAGGTGGAGCAGGAAGGGAGCTGTTTTGGATTGTTTTGCGAACCCAGGGAGCCATTCGAGAAACGTCGTCGCATCCCTTTCGAACTCTTGGTCTCGATGGTCTTTCCGCAGTCGCCCCATATCCTTGTGCCTTCAGTCGCTGTTTGGTTCTGACCAGGGAGGGGGTGGATGGCCCCTCCCTGAGCGGAGGGTGGATGATGATGATGATGATGATGATGATGATGATGATGATGATGATGATGATGATGATGATGATGATGATGATGATGATGATGATGATGATGATGGTGATGGTGATGATGATGATGATGACGAGGAGAGGGGCCAGAGTACACCCAGGACGTGTCCACGATGCTGCCATATGCATACCGTCCTCCCACCCCCCTCCTCACAGTCCCACACCTGTCCGCTGCGGCAAGCGCCCCCCCTATGACTGACGAGAGCCCAGAGGGCCTGCGACTCGGGCGGGGCCCCACGCTGCAAGGGATCCGCCCTCCATGTTTCCCGGGTCCCAGAATCAGGAGGGAAAGAAGCACACAGACACAGTTAATCCTCGATTCCCGAGAAAATATGGGAAGACATGGGAGGTGGGGGGGAAGACAGAAGCCCAGAAGATATGGGAAAATGTGGGGCATCTCTTTATTTGTGTGTGTGTTTCTGTGTGTGTGTGTGTCCTTGGGCCCCCATTGCAAGAGACGCAGCGAGACGGGGTGGTACGGTTCAGGGACGTGTCCAGCGATAGTCCCGTCTTAGAATGGATGTGCTCCCCACGCGTGTGCTGCGCCATGCCCGGGAGGAGCCTCCTCCTCCTACCCCCCCCCCTCCTCCTCCTCCTCCTCCTCCTCCTCCTCCTCCTCCTCCTCCTCCTCCTCCTCCTCCCCCTCCTCCTCCTCCTCCCCCTCCTCCTCCTCCTCCTCCTCGTCCTCCTCCTCCTCTGCTCTGTCTCCCCACTCAGAGCTGTGCGCAGCCCGCCCAGCTTTTGAACCGGACGAGGTCCGCTCTCGCCCCGCAGACCACAGCGTGTGCTGCACAGTGTCAGGGCGACGGTCGCACGCCCGGTGGACAGAGCAGGATCCGCCCTCCACCCGTGGAACGGTTGCACGGCTTTGGGCTCGAGAAGGCTCTGAAGCGAGAGCCGCATTCTGTAAAGGAGCAGGCCCCGATCCTGGCAGTTGCTGTGAGCTCTTAAGGCGAGTGCGCGCGTCACTATGGCGGGAGCCGCATTGTGAAATCGAACTGGCCTCGGTCGATGTAACAGTTCGAGCATTAGCGGATGTACGCGGCGATAGTACGATAGCCCCATTTTGAATACGAACTTGCCTTTCACCTCAGTAACCTTTGGTCGCGTCACGCCCAGCCCGGCTCACGGACACGTCTGGTAGTGAGAAAGGGGGTGAGTCATCTATCAGGAAGGGGGATGGAGGAGGAAAGGAACGTGTAGGAGGAGGCGTTGTTTGTGAGTTGGTCTGCGGCTTGGATTGCCAGTCCAGGTGTTCATCTATTGGTGCCTCAACCTGATAGCAGTGGAGATCGAGCAGCCCTTTGGCATGGACACGGGGGAGAGTTGCGGCAGGAACGACAGGCGGTCATTTTGCGGGCGGCTCCACCAAAGAGCTTATTTGCACAGGCCTTTCCCCGGTTGTCCTCCTCTGCGCGGCAGGCGGTTGGGGTGAGGACATGTGAGGACGAGCTCATGACGTATGACCGTGGTGAATCTGACAATCGTTCCTCCTCCCTTGCCTTTCCTCGCTCCATCATCATGCCCTCCTTGCCTCTCTCCTCCCCCCCTCATCATCCAATTCGGCGCATGAGACGAGAGTCTGCCCTCACGCGGGTGGTTTCCTGTGTGTTCCTGGCCCAGAGAAAATACCATCGGTCGATCGCATTGGCGGCGCCGAGGAGGGAGCGCTGCCAGCGAGCCAGGCATCGGAGGGAAGATGGGGGAGAGGGTGTGGGTGGGGGAACGGGATCGGATGGGTGGGGGGGCGGGAGGGGACGTCGATTCGTCTAGCCATTGGAGCTTCGCAGAAGTTTCCGATAGCCAGAAGCCAGGATGGGTTGGCCTGAAATTCTGAGAGCCCACCATGGGTGCTTCAAAGCATGCTTTGTCCGCACCTCCCCTGGACTTTCGACATTGTCATATATTCCATGTCGTTCCTTAGGACACTGAGGAGGAGGAGGAGGAGGAGGAGGAGGAGGAGGAGGAGGAGGAAGGCAGGATCGGATGGATCAGCGGTGGAGCGTTTCTCCGTGGGCACCCTTGTTCTTGCGGTCATTCGTGGCCCCGCACCGAAGCAAGGCGAAGTCGAGACCCGCTCATGCCCTGAGACCAGCTTGGCCAGGAGGTGGTTACCATACGTCTGGTGGGGGCGTCGGATAAGTAATTCCTCCCTTAAGGGTCTGGCGACCAGGTCCTCGGCCCGGGGGGCTCCACTTACAAAACATAATAATAAACAAAGAAAAAACAAAAGACGCATCAGACTTTAGTCTCTGGGGCCGGTGGGCTCTTTTCAGCGCTCGGAGCGATTTTCCAGGCCCCCGGGGGCCTCCAGGACGGCCCCAGAGTACGCAAAGGGGCCGCCGAGACGGACCAACGTGGCCAGGGGGGCTCCCAGATGGCAACAAGCTGGCCAGAAGTGATCCCAAGGACCGCGCGAACGGGTCCAAATGGGTCCGCGGGGCAAGCCTTGCTGATTTGTCAGAGAATTCTGACTCCAAGGGGCTCTGAAGAGGGCCCAGGAGGCCCAGATCAGTGAAAACCGAAAGAGAACCCTTTGAAGATCTCGCTGTTTTCCTTCCGATAGGCTTGCCTCTCGATGTCCTGTCGCGGGCCCTGTTGGACCCGCTCGCACTGCCTTTGAGGTCTCTTCTGGCCAGTCTGTGGCCATCCAGCAGCCCCGTAGGCCAGCTTAGTCAAGTTTCGCATCCTCTTGGCGCCCACTGGGGCCGTCCTGGAGGCCTCCGGGTGCCTGGAACATCGTCTGGAGTGTTGGAAAGAGCCCGCCTGCCCCAGGGTGGCGTGACCTGGACTGTGTTGCGTGCCGTGCTCGTTGCCGCCCGCGTCCGTGGCAGGGTTCCAAGCAACGGCGGCCTGAGCAGCCCAGTCACTTTAAGGGTAGCTCTTTGGGAGATGTTACAGTATCGGGAGCATAGCTCGCGCGCCGCTGCCTTGGGCTCAAGGCACGCGCGCCCTATTTGCCCGGACACTGCTTGTGTTCGCTATGTGCTGGAAAGATCATTACATCGATCTTATCCTATCTTACCCATCCACCCCTCGTACTGTACCCTCACAGCAGAGCGATGGATGCAATTTGCCAGGCTATATGCCCTATTTGAGTTACCAGGCTCACTTTCGACTTGGTAGCGGAGCTGGCCGCACTCTCGTGTGGTCAGCTCTTGCTCTTCTCAGCCTCACATTCTTCGGCACGATCTTCGTGACCACCTACTACCCTGCGCCACCACTCCCAGTACATTTACGAGGATCTATTCAAGAGCAAGAAGCTACACGAGAGGTACGACGTCTAGACGACCAGATTGGTACCATATACGCTTCATCATTGCGTTACTATCAACCGCTCGGCAACGAGCCAATAACGCAATACCTGAAGCAAGGGCGGGGAAACCCGCCAGACAGAGCGCCTCGAAGACTCGACAAGGCGCTACCCCAGCGCGACACCGCTCATCATAACCGTCCTTCGTTACACATTCTCGGGCTAATCGTTTTCGCTATCATATGGTTCGCGCTGGGGGCAGCAATCGCACACATGCGTCGGGGAGATAACAGCACCGATGGGCAAACACATGGCCCATATTGGGACCCTCAGGGTAATGTACCTTTTCGTGAGTACATTTACGAGGTCAACGCGTGGCTCAACGTTACAAGCGGACGTATGACGCCACAGGCCCAAGCGGCCGCAATACAACGCGGCCTGGGAGGCCTAGCGAGGACACTCGCCATGAGGGTACCGCCTGACATTATAAACTATGGTGCTGACATTGATGGGGTCCACACAGACCCAGTAACTTACATCATGTTCCTCCTCAGCATGAAGTTCGAACGCCTGGAAGATGAGCGACAGCTCACTTCCGGCACACAACTCATCGACTTCCATGTGCCTCACGGGGAACGAATCGATGTCACTCTTGCCCGATTCGAAATGGCCCGACTTGAGGCACAGTCTGTGGGATTCGACCTTCCTAACTTCCAACTGCTAACCACTATCCTATTCCGCGCCTTAGGCGTCGGCAACCAGAAAGCCATGCAACTCTTACAGCCACTCAACCACCAAATGCCTCGAACACAACAACAATATGATGAGCTGCTGGAAAGGATGCGTTCGGTAGGTCACCTATCCGAACGATCTCCTGGCAACATAGGATCCGTGTTTGGAAGAGGAAGGGGATCTGGTAGTGGAAATTTCTACACTACCTTGACTACTGAAGCCCAGCCTGGAAACGGGCCCTCAAACATATGGGCCGATGACCCAGGAGAATCCACTGCTTTATTAGCAGGGGATCGATCACAACCAAGCTGGGCAACCAGCCCTCCTTCTAGAGAACCACAACCACACCGCTCGTTATGGGGGGAATCAAATCCCCTAACCGACGGTGTATCCACCTATTTAGGAGACGAAGATTTCGACTCCGGCACCGATACAGACACTATATCATCAGATGGTGTTGAAGCTCTAGATTGGTCAGATATCATGAATATGGATAACGACAATCAGCGTGCTGAGCATTTATTCTGGCTGTTACAACAGGCTAAACGAAGGTGGAAGAGGTTCACACGAAAACCAGTGCGTCGTGTGAGAAGGAGGATACGCAGAAGTTTGAAAGGAAAGGGTAAAGGCAAGCGTGGTCGTCGGAGGTTGAACGGGCGAGGTATCGCGGCATTTCTCCAGAGGCTCTCAGATGAACAACATGATGAGATATTCTTTGGGGGAAAAGGCCGCGGTAAAGGCCGTAGAGAGACCTCAGGTAAAGGTAAAGGTAGGCGGGGAAACCCGCGAGGTAGAGACGGCCAGGTTCTCAAATGTCATGAATGTGGTAGTTCCGACCATCTTGTGCGAGATTGTCCAGCGAAGGGAAATGGAAAGGGCATGTCGTCCGAAGTCCATTTCGGCTCAAGCACACCATCCATTGAGTATCTGAGCCTCCAGGACTTTGAGGCTATGGAACAAATATTTTTCACATGGGTCGTTGGCATGGACAACATTGACGAGCTCGAGGGGTATGGTCATGGATTATACGCGTACTACCTCGAGTACGTCCGCCGGTTCGTCACGGGCAGTAATGAACTCACTCCCGTGGAACACGGTACGCTCGGAAACGAGCCTCTTTCCTTCTTCGACTGGATGTTCGGGAACCCAGGCAACATCATGGCCTACGAGAGCGACGACGAGGACACCACTATAGAGGCTTCGCCTTCCGAGGTTCAACGGAACCTCGAACCTCCGCCCGAAATCCCGCCTGGAAACAGGCCTTCTTTGATGGGGGAATATCCCCAGACCACTGAAAACTTAATTGAAATGGAGTCTCAGGCATTTGTTCAGGCCTTCATTGCAGGCGAACCAGATATTCCGTTCATACCTCCTGGTTCGCTAGCTCCAGGCGAATATGGACCACGTACCCTTTTGCAGATCCTCATGAGGATGCATGAGATACTTACAATTGGTTATCCTGAGAGTCAAGAGCACATCGAAGCTGGCATCATGACAGAACAGGATAATGATGCTTGCGGTAGCTCAGAGCTACTCTTGGCAGCTTTGACTCTCATTGACAGTATAAATCCTCAGGAAGTGCAGAGACACTTGATATACTCCCATGGTGGATGGCGTCGTGCCCTGGAAATGGCAATGGCTATGCGTGGTCATGATCTTCCCCCGCCAGGATGGAATCTCCAGGAGCTGGAGATGAGGCCAAACCATACGGCCATGCGTAACATTGCTAGGCAGCCTATGCTCGTCGATGACCCTGAGCCGACGACTGTGTCTCCTACTCCAGGACAGCCGAGCGACGCCCAGACGCCGGCCATGCAGGGAAACCTGCCTTTACCAGATGCGCCAATGGCCATCATAATTGGTAGTTCGACATCAGAAGAAGTAGAAGGCGATGGTTGTGGGTTAGATGAGGATGACGTCACCATCCTCATGATGGACGTGACTGGTGAGGAAGAGGTCGATTTCGACCCTGATGAGTCTGAATCATCATCACCATCGGCACAAGAGCCACTTGCGCCGAGCTCCACCCAGCAGGGAGACCTGCCTCCATCGAGCGATCCATCTGGGATCGTAGAGGAGCCCCCTAAAGCACCTCCAAGGGGTGCCGCTCCTGCTGCATCGGCAGCTTCTTCTGATGAGAACACCAGAAGATCTCGTTCCCATACGCGCGTCAGAGAAGAGCCACATCCCCAGGCTCGACTTCCTCGTGAGTGGAGACAGGCTGGCCCAAAGGAACACGCTCTCAGAAGAGGTGGCCAGCTACTTCCGCACAACGACCCACGACGCCGAAAAGGGGAACACTCGGCCTTTGGCCAGGGCAATCCTGCCTATAGGGACGGCGATGGTAGGCCCATCCGTGGAGGCTATCAGCTTGCAACAAACATCCGCCGCCCTGAAATTCAAGAAGCGCGGGCCCAGTTGCGAGATATTATCGCGGCTCGCAAGCAGTATAGGCCTCACGCCGCATGTGGTCCTTGTTCCCAGCCGTTCCAGAATCACAGGCCAGGATGCCCCGTTGGAAACAACGAAGGCCTGAGCCCCAACAGGGGCAAAACCCCTCCTAAAGAGGGCCATCCGCCACTTGACCCGACGACACCGGAAGAGATCGCAGTAGTGAATAGTCGTCTCGGGATCTTGGGCCACTTGGATCCGAAAGAAAAAGAGAAACCTACTCCGGCTCCAAGGGGAATGGTAGCCATGACCCAGGAAGAGAAAGACGCGCTCTTCAGTCTTCCTGGTATGCGAGGAAACTCGCCTGGCGTCTCTAGCCAGTCCCAACAACCGGAGCCGATCATCAAGGACGAGACAAAGGCTCAACGTGTGGCGGAAGATGAGGAGCGTATTCGGACAGTAGAAGAACGCACACGCGAGGCAACTCGCAAGATGCTGGAGGACTCCAGCAAGCTCTACATGAGGGGGCTAGAAAGCCCCCACTCCCACTAACTTCGAAGGCCAAGAGTGAACCCCCGACACCTAAGCCGCCTCCGGCGCCGAAACCGAAGGCGAGCTCTCAGAGCCCTGGGCCAGACGTGCATATGGAGGTGTCTAGATCTGCGACGCCGAAGCCGCCGATTGGCACAGCTCCTACACCAGCATCTGTGCCCAAGCAGCAACCTCAGGACCCCACTGAGGAACGAAGACGTCCGCTTAGCCGCAGTAAGTCCATTGAGAAAAGGGCGGCAGCTTTCGAGCGCAGTGGGTATGCACCTGCCACAGGCTTCGCCTGTGGCGGCTCGTTCCAGGAGATCCGACGAAGGTGCTTTGTCGAGGGGTACCTGGGTGCCGAAGATCAGGGGCAGCGCCAGTCGCGCATCTCCGCGGGGAAACCCGCCAGGCACTGCTGCCGCAGCTTCCTCCTCTTCTGGAGCCGCAGCCTCTTCGGCAACAGAGGCTCCGATGCGGGGAAACCCGCCAGTAGTTCAGCTGCACCACCCAGGAGACACATCCTTTACTAGTGGGACTCCAGATCTGATTAGGGATAGACTGGCACTTCGGAAGCTCCCACCGATACGTTCGGTGGATGAGTCATTCATGAAGGAATGCAGGAAGGCCGGAATTCTTCCCACATCCAATGATACTCTTAAAAGGTTAAGCAAAGCTATCAGCAGGATATGTAGACATGCGCCAGATAAGTCACATAATCCTGTGTGGCGCCTGAGATCTTTTGATGATCATGATGGTTGGATTAACCTCGTGGAACTCGTGGCTGACTTTCCGTGGAACACAGGCCACTCGAGGCACGCTGGACATAACCCAAAATATGACGAGGCCAAAGTCATTAGCGAGCAGTTGTATGGTCGCTCGGTTGACCAACTCGCAGCCATCATGGTGGAAGTTGTTCATGTTCGTGAACCAGACGGAGAAGAAAAACAGCGCCTTCAATTCAAGGTACTAATGCGGGACTCCGGTGAGCCCGCTATCTTCGTCCGCGCCTCTCAGGGGCATTCATGGACATTGAAAGCTCCATGGTCGCTGTACAGTTACATTGTACTGTGCGACGAACCCGCCGGGAGACCGGCCCCATGCCCTGAAGTCGCCATGCATGGCACTCGATGGCACGCTTTCGAAGGTATCATGTGGTACGGCCTGTCCTGTAGACCTGAGCACAACACGAAGAAAAGGGGGACAGGCCGTTCACGCATCCATTTCGTGCCGACATTGCGCCGCCGTGCCGTGAACAGTGGGTGGGACCCAGATTCAGACCTCATCATCTTTGTAGATTGGCGCAAGGCCATACAAGATGGTATGAAGTTCTGTTGGTCCGATAACGGAGTCCTCTTGTCCGAGGGAGATAACGGTATCATTGAACCGCATTACATTTCTCATGTAGAGGACCTGACCACTGGAAGGCAATGGCGCAACCCAGAATATTTGGGGAGCCGCCGTGCGCGAGTCTCTGTCAGTACGATGACTGCCTCAGATAGGTGGGCTGATGTTGGTGATTCCAGCATTAAGTACCAGTGGTCCCGAGACCAAGAGGGCGTTGATCCAGCCATGGTCTACCTCCACAGGGACGTTGGGGACCACTACAGCCCCACCCAGCTGGGAAACCAGCCTGAGATCTTTCGGATCTTTATGATCACCGAGAGTGAGGCCGGGAGCGCGGCTCCAAGCCGTGCCCCAAGCCAAGGGCCGAGCGCCGTGTCTTGGCAGGCCATAAGTACTTCAGACCTGGATCAGATTGCAGCTTCGCTGAACCCTGACCAGGTAGAACAGCTGGCGGACAGGCTGTACCAGCAGGATCCCTGGGCCGCAGGCCAGGGAGCAATGTCCGCTATGGCCACGAGAAACCGTCAAGCCATGCAGGGAAACCTGCCTACAAGCGGACCTGCTCGGTTCGAGCCAATGCACGCAAGCCCCACACAGAGCATGCACACTCCAAGGGGCATGACTCCATCGGGCACTCCGCCAGCACAGTCCCCATTTGGGACACCTGTCCGCCCTGCCGTAAACGGCGCACTCGTGGAGAGGTAAGCTGCGGCTAGGGCTGATCACAGCACAGCCCTCCTCAACATGATGCCGCCCGGCACGCCAACGAGTCAGCAGGGAAACCTGCCTGGTACACCAAGCCACCACAGGGCGGGTATACCCGACGACTATCGCTCAAGAGTGGCGGCCGCGGTACAGCAGGTGCAGAACCATAATCTGCCTCACCCAAGTGGGCAGAGGTGGAGGCCAGCCTGGTCCTGGGAACCGGAGGGTCCCAACCCACGGGACCCCGCTCGGCAACGAGCCTTTATCCCGGCGTTCAACGCCCATCCGAGCATGTCTCAGGGCCAGAGGCCACCACCCACGCAGATGAATCCGCCATTATACCCTGACGGTACAAGGGTCCCGAACAAATTTGTTCGGGAATTGGCGGATCAGATGCATAACCTCACCAATGTGCGCTGCAGTGACCACTCCATGTACCCGCACATGGCCTTCATGCCTTCTCCAACATCACCAGAGGTGGTTGTACAACCCACTGCCCATTCAATATCGTCTGGCAGTAGGGGCGTGCCTGACTACATCAGGCAGACGCACCACACTCAGCAGGCATGTTTCAGGAGGAGGCAGGCGGTGCAAAGTGTACGGGACCAGTCACGTGCAGCTGCACTCGACGTGGTGCGGAATAGGGGCTCACCTTTGCGAGGAAATTCGCCTGCCGTGACTCCTACCACTTCCATGCCCAATGTCGAAGTGCAGGAAGTGCTGAATCCAGCGGGGACACCCCCATCAGCCTTCATGCCCTCCGAGACGGTATTGGAGAGGCAGCGGCGGGTATATCCCAGGGTAGCAGACGTAGAAGTCTTTACTGGGATGGAGGACACCTGTGCTGTATGCCTCGAAGAATTTCAGCCCAGGGATAGTGTGTACCGCCTGAGGTGCAATCACCTATTCCACGAGGGATGCTGGAATTCTAACGTGGTGGGCCACGTGACAAACCAGCGAGAGGGAGATCCCCAGCAGCCACCATGTGCGATCTGTCGTGCACCTGGCATTATAACATCGTCCTTCCCATGGACTGGCTCCCTTAGTCAGACTCCCGAGCAGTCAGCGAGGGAGCTGCGGGAGCTGAGGAGCATGGTGGAGGAGATGACGGCCAGGATGCTAGCTATGCAGACAGTTTCGTCACACCAGCAGGGACACCTGCCTGAAGAGGTAAGGCCGCCTATGGCAACGGGATATTTCGATCAGCTTATCCCGATGACGGCGCCTCAGCAGGGAAACCTGCATGATACTCCTCAGATGTCTCCCCAGAGTGGAGGCGAGGCTGAGATGTCACTGGGCCCTGATCAGCTGCGCGAGTTGCGTGTACGACATTTCCAGAATCAGATGGATAATACGCACACAACGTTTATGCTAGATGCCAATAATCCTGAAACTGATAGTCCGTCGTTAGACCTATCAGAATCCTCAGCGGCGTCAGCAGCAACAGCAGCTAGGGCCATCAACATCTCAGCGACGAATGAGGAGTTCGAGGAGTGGCTGCGGTACCGGGATCACGTCACGAACGAGGGGCTGCAAGACATCGCCCTTCATTCGTACCTGACGCTGATAAGGCGCACTACCCGCGAGCAGTATATGAGCATACGTGATGAGTATGCCAACTGGCGGGAGGAGCGTGGTGATCACGCCCAGCACGTGTCGTACTTCCAGTACATTGACCTGGCACGCATGGCCGAGAGCGAGTCGCATGCCAGTGTCGTGCGGGGTAACCCGCCAGGGAGTACGAATGTGCCGCGGGGAAACCCGCCTACCGACACAGCCGACACTTCAGAAACTGTGCACATCAAGCAGCCGAGTAAGACGTTCTTGGATGACGGTGGAAATTCCATACTCATCGACGTCGGTTCGAAGATCAACATCATGGGCGAGAACACGAGCCGTAAGTTCGTCCAGGCTGCTGAGTCACATGGTCGTGCTTGTACGTTCGAGCCCCGCTCTCGTTTGCATATCAACGGAGTGGGAGAGGGGTCGGCCCCAGCGGATACCGTAGGCACATTTAGCATTGCCTGCGAGTACCAGGGGTCAGCCCAACACGATTCATACAAGACGAACATTGTGTCAGGCTGTGGAAAGGACCTGCCAGCCATCCTAGGTCTCGACAGTATGCAGGACAAACGCACGATCATCGTGCTTGAACGAGGCCAGGAAAAGCTGATATTCCCTGGTAAGGGGCAGGTCAAGATGGAGCTCCCGGAAGGCTCCAAAATCATGCCGACGACGAAGTTGCCGTCAGGGCATCTGTCGATCAGGTGTGATCGTTTTGGAGCTGCGGGGCAACCCGCCTCGAGCTCAAGCAGCACGTCCTTCCAGACAGTGCTGACAGGCGAGCCGACCCCAGCGCAGGAGCGCAATCAATTGCAGGGAAACCTGCCCCAGGGGTTGATGGAGACGCTCGCCAAGGCCACCATGCGAGGCGACAACATCGACGATCTCGAGACGTTCGATTGTTTTGTTGCCAGGACACTGGCCCAGCATGGTGGTAGTGTACCCATGGACGCTGTGCAGTCCCGCCGTAAAATAGTGATGGGATACACTAATCGTGAATTGCATACGGTCAGCGACGCTAGGTCCAAAGGCGTGCTGAAACAGCTGATGGATAATCCATCGATGCTGACAGCATTTGCGGAGCAATCCGCCTCTGAGGCCACGGCGCGCTGCAGTGCTGAGCTCCAGCATCTGAGGGAAGCCCAGATGTTGGCAGATATTGTAGGCACATCTTCTTCATCTTGAAGATGGCAGGGCGACGTCGCCCCCTCGTCGTCTTGCCTGATGGCTGAAAAGCCGGGGGGTAACAAGGACAGCGGGGCAACCTGCCTTAGTAAGAGGGCTTTTGTCATTGAAGATACGAGGGAGGCATGTGCCGACCTCCGCACACGAGGTTATATTTGTGACCGTATTTCCCACAACGAACTTATGACAAGCGTGGGCACAAACTATCTAGGTGCGGTGATCAGTGGAGATTACACTCTCATATGGATCAGTACTCCGGGTGACTGGTATATACGAACTCCAGGAAAGAGAGTGGCCCCACACTGGTCACGTATCCAGAACCTGTTGATAAAAGCCAAGAAACTCCGCATGAAAATCATCATATTCGGTCCCCCAGGATATGTTTGGAAGTTATCTCCAGTACGTGATACTCTGGAAGATCTAAAGTTGTCAGTAATACGGATGCGTTTGTGTCATTTCGGTATTCGGTTCAATATGCAAGACAATACACCAAGTGGTACATATATGCAGGTAGCATCATCGATACCGATTAGCTCGAAGCTGTGGACATGTACCTGTAAGCAGGCCATACCACAACATGTGTTGGACTGGTACGGCCATACGGTACGACATGCTGAATGGCGGGCTCAGACACGTACTACACTCATCCGTTACCTAAACGACAAAATCCTGGGGAGTACCACCACGCACGGAAACGTGCCCGTATACTTAAATACGTATACACGTACAGACCATAATACTCGTCATTACGTGACGACTCATAAGGGAGGACCAAAATGGTCTGAAGTTATCCGACGTGTAACAATCAACCTGGATACCAACGCGGTTATCCAAGATATCTCAGTTACCGATCAACCAACAGGGTATGATTGGCATGCACCATTACCTGCAGGGGTTGCCAACATCAGTACTCGGTTGTACTGGCAACCCGAGGAAACGGTCTTGCTCGGAAACGAGCCTACTCAATCACCACAGAAACATAGACGCGTCATCATAGATGACTGTTCTCCCCCCCTCCCGACTCTGGCGATTGACGCATGTACCCATTCCACCACGACAATGAGTACACAGACCGACGAACAAAACGAGCAAGCTTTACCCACTGAATCGCGTATAAAGCAGAAGGAAAGGCTCAAAGCCGAAAAGGAAGCAGGCATCAAGCCTCGCCGCATCAAAAAGCACGTCGAAGACGGAAATGACGATTGCGGCGATGACTTGTCAGGACTCGGACAGGATCTTATGGCAACCTGGAGTACTGACGCCCCTGTTGAGCTGATAAGCTCCGATGAGGACGATGACCTGTTCCTTACCCTTCCCACATCTATGCCCGACACACACGCTAACATATACAGCATAGTTGCTACACTATGCTACGGCCATAACAATTGCGTGGATATGTTGGAGCTTTGTGGTGGTGAGGGTGGCATCTCAGAGCTTGCCTTCTCAAGGGGACTTTCCTCAGGCGGCAACTTGGACAAGACTACATATGTCGACCTGGGAGACCCCTCGGTGCAGCAGGTTATAGATCATTACTTTAAGATATGCTACGTACGAGTTGCCATGCTGCAACCCAGCTGCCGCACCACAGGACCACCATCTTACTATAACTACAAAGTCAACTATAACACTTGGGAACAGCACCACAGAGAAGACTTACCACACATAATCTATTGTGGTAAAATTGCTGTTACCCAAGATGATGCTCAGAGGTGGTTTATACGCGAACAACCGACAGGAACATGGGTGGACGATATCTCTCCATGGACGAAGCTTGCCAACCGACCACACATCACGACCGTGCGCATTGATCAATGCGCTACTGGACTTAAAGATACGACTGGTGACTATATCAAGAAGCCGACAAATATCACCAGCAACGACAAGACAATTCTCAAACCCTTTGAGCGACTCAAGTGCAACGGTCAGCATGTGCACGCACAACCGTGCAACACCGAGCTTTCACTGGCACAAAAATACACTCGACGACTGCAGTCTGCCTTCGTGGAAGCCGTCTACTTGGCGAAAGCCATTGACACCACGCGCGGAAACGCGCCTATAAATACTGCACATGCTTATCCTGCCGACCTTCCTGAGCAAGCTGAACCAGGTGAAGGTATGAGACGCATCGGTGATCGTATCATCCCAAAGGTGGCTACGTGCCCGGCATGCATCGACAACGTCCGAAAGGACAGTCCTAGCCATAACAGAGACCCTACGCAGTGCAAATATCATGACTCTATCTCTGTATACTGGCCATGTCCAGCATGTCAGAGGGATCTTACGAGAAGCAAGGGTGTTAAGAATCACCTTGATACCGAACCTGGTAAATGTCGTTTTGCTGAACCATTTAAACTACCAGACGACCACGACCCCGAAGGCAAAACCGTGCCAGCTTGGTGGAAACCCCTACCTAAACCTGGTGAGGGCCAAGCTTCAGCTTCAGGTGGCCGCCAAGGCGCACACGCCAGGCCACCACGACCACGTTCCTTCGGTAACGTCGATCCGACATCTGGTACCAGCAGCTACGACCTGCTACGAGACGCCCCCGAGCGTGGAAACACGCCTTCTGCGTCTTCTAGCGATACGCCACAGGTAGCGGCCCGCCGCGGACGTCTACAAGGCGTACCACCACCTCCAGACGCAGTCAACACAGGGGATCAACTACGTAGAGCTACAAGGAACCCTCTTGCCTCTACCGGCTCTGGGGCTCCACGACTACCAGACTGGACGAGATTTGACATCCAACACAGTCTACAGAGTCTCCGTAGTCACGAACCCCATGTTGTGAAAAGGAACTCCGAAAATTGCATCTGCGATGGTATCATGCGAAGGAGACAAAGATGAGGCTAATCCTCGAAAAGGTGGGGCTTGATAACGTTCGACTGAACATGATCAAGGAAATCTGCGATACCTGTCGGGAATGTAGAGCATGGGAACGTCCAGGAAACTCGACATTACCATCGGTAAGCCTCCCTGGTAACTGGCTCGATGAAGGGGACATGGACCTCATGTTTTACCAGAAACGGACCATATCTCATATTATGGATCGTTGTATTCGCCTGGCAGCAGGCCTTGAAATTTCCGACAGAGAACGCGACGCTATCATCGACGCCTACCACTACTGCTGGATTGCCGATCACGGACCCTTCAAAGTTTTATACTCAGATGGAGAAGGCGCCCTGAATAATGATGCCGCTAAAAGCATGATGGCCAATAAGGGCACGGAACTTCGTATCCGAGCACCGGGCCAACACGCGACTTCAATTGAGTCACGAAACGGCATTCTCAGAGGCGTCCTCCACATGATTGAGGAAGAATTGAATAGACACAACATCCCTGTTGTATTCACTAGAGTATTGGCGGAAGGCATCTTCGTTACTAATGCGTTTACGTTTTATAACGGAGTATCGCCATATCAGGCACACACAGGACGTCAGCCCTCCTTCCTTCCTGATCTCGATACCCTTGACTTTCCCAAGGGACCCGAGACTTCAGGACACGAACGAGAACGTCGTGTAAGGGAAGTCAGCCTCGAAGCCATAACTCAGGCTACTGCTGTAGCCAAGACAAATCGGGCTCTTAGGGCTAAGGCGACTCCTGATGGTGCTCGCCTTTACTCATCAGGGGATTTGGTCGACTACCACCGACCTACTGCCACCGAGGACTACCATGGAGGCTGGAACGGCCCATTCCCGGTGATCCGAAACGTGCCTGAAAGAGGACATTGTTGTCAAGGCAGGATCTCGTGAGGTAATTGTGACGTATCCTGATGCCCGTCACACACTATACATCGAATGTCTCTTCACACGGGAACTTGGCATGGATAATATGGCCATGCAAACCGTCCTTGCTTATGTGGCACACCTCAGCGCAGGGAAACCTGCCAAAGTTTTCGGGTATATCCCCGATTACAAGGGAAACCTTAATCTGTCAGACGACAGCAAGTTTCACCCGCGCGTACACTTAGCACTACAGTATCTCGTACGGAATTACTTCCGAGTAGAACATGTAGTAGCAGTTCGATTGGCTAAGAGTGTGTCAAGCCTACCTGCAGTAAAGTACGCCACCGGGTCTACGCTGATCCACTATGACAACGACATCAGCCCGGCGTTTCACTATTACGAATGCGTGGGCACTGGCTTAAACATTTCTCAGATCACTGGTAGCACTCACTCCAGACTTATTCAATGCTTGACTTCACGTGTCCCTTCCTTAGGATTTCACGACGATTTGGCTAAATATCAGCATCCAAGCAACACGTCTGGAGAACACGAGTCGCCTGGAAACAGGCCTTCTCCAGACACACCAGACGCTTCATCGCCGAGCGAAGGCCGTCTGTCGACAATCTATGAGGAAAATGAGGAACACAATATTGAAGCTATGATGCTGGAAGAGTGGTACGACGAGCTACGTATGGACCTTCATCCTACGACGATTACCGATGATTATCTTTATTGCGTCCCAACAACTACGCTGCCCGACCAGTGTGTTTTGGTTTCAGCATTTGTGGGCGAAGATGATATTATATCATCAGATATGCTCGGAGACGGGCCGAAATCATGTGAGTCCTGTCTAGTCTCTCTTTGTTCAAACACAGCCGACGAGAACTACTCTCTAGACAGTGATGAATACGGTCCTTACGTTGAACTATGCTTTACATCAGAAATGTCTAAAATAGTGTTGGATCAGACTCAACTTGCACAGCTCGATGCCGATATGGTCGCAACGATGAGAGTATATGTATCCTCTGCTGCTAAACGTGCTGTGGTTGTCAAAGAAGATGATCTACTAACCAAAGCCGACATAGCAGCACATCCAAAGGAGGTTAGTGAAGCCTTATATACTGAGCTCAAAATCTGGATTGATAATCGATGCTTTGAGATGTGCGATTTATCCAAAGCTTCCAACATCATGACGTCCAGATATGTATACAAGTGGAAGTTCGTAAAGATGGGTACCGAGAACGTTAAAACCATTCGTCTCAGACTGGTCCTTCGTGGATTTATGGATACTGAGGCTTTTGATGTGGAAACATTCTCGGGAACCGCCCGAAGGCAGTCCCAACGACTCCTGGCAAGTGAAGCGGCATGCCATCCAGAGTGGATCTTAGCATCTATGGATATCGATAAGGCGTTCCTCAAGGGTTTGACCTATGAGGAACTTGCCCATGCCACCGGCGAGGAAACTCGCATGGTTTGCTTTACTCTTCCACCAGGAAGCGCTCAGGTACTTCGTACATTACCGGGCTTCTCATCCTACGACGAAAGTCGACACTGTCTTAGATGCCTTAAACCAGGAACGGGTACTAAGGACGCTCCAAGAGCGTTCTCTCTCAAACTCCGTACGACCACACGAGCTATAGGACTTACACCGACCAGCTACGATCCTGAATTTGAATTCAGCCAAGACCTTCTGACGGCAAAGCATGTCGATGATATTAATATGACAGGTCTAGAGAAAAATATAGACGACTATGTACAACGTGTCGAAAAGGTGTTTGGCAAATGCAAGCTCAACAAGCACACATATACGAACTGCGCCGTTCGCTACACTAAGAATGATCAGGGAGATGTGATCATGGACCAGGACGAGTACATTAAACAACTACGTCCTATCACACACCCAGAACTTACAGGAGCGGCGGCCGACGCCAAAGCCACGAAACTCATTACCGACATGTTCGTCAGCCTGCGAGGAGCCCTCGCCTATGCCCTTCTTACCCAAATCTGGCTCATGGTATATGTGGTCTCTCTTCAGAAAATTCAAGAGCCCACCAATTTGCAAGTCAGACGTTTGAATGCTGTGACGCGAAAGCTGATCAGCAGCCCGAAACGTATCACCTTCCCTCGGATGAAGCCGACGAATGAAGTTGACATCCATAGCGATTCGGGGTATCGGAAGCTTACCGGGGAGGAGGATGACGAGACCAAGGGCTACGGCATACGCGGGGCCAACGTACTACGGCGAGGAAACTCGCCTCAAGGCAAGTCCGTCGTTCACCTCTGTGACGGACTATGCAAATCACACCGATTACAGGTGAGGTCCAGTTATGCTGCGGAGGCACTTGCAGCCGCACATAACCTTGATGAGTGTTACCCTACGCTCATTACTCTCCACGAGCTTAAGGCAGGGGCTTTGACTCCACGACAACTACGAGACATGCGTGAAGTTGGAGGCCTTGCTATCAAAGTCTCTCTTACCATAGACGCTGAGTCCGTCTACAAATCTTTATCAAGCAGGGATCTCAAAATACCTACAGAACGGACTCTGCTTGGACATATCAGCTGGATACGTGAGCTCATGGATATAGGTATAGTACATAATGTGCAATGGTGTGATACTAGGGATATGACCGCAGATGGGCATACAAAGGGAAGCATCGATCGGGAGCTGCTTCTGGAAGTGATGTCAGGCACTCAGTCATTTAAGTATGACGTGAAGCAATTTGTTCCCTTTCGGGGTCCCGAGGACAGAGACAAACCTAAGTCTAATCAATTTTAGTCTGTCCTTGTTGCCCTCGCGGTCCAGTTTGCCAGCACGGGCGCCTACTATAAAGGCGCCCCTTTAGCTGCTCGGAAACGAGCCTTATATTTCACGCCTGGCAACGAGCCGGCTTCGTACAACTCAGGCTCTTTGCCTTAATACACATTTGCTTGGTGAGGTATGGCCTAAGTTTGGCTTACCTTTAACTAAGCCGATAGCCCTTCATTGTTTGAAGGGGCTGTCCTGTATTTGCGTGAAATACTTTGCGAGGAAACTCGCCTTACAGTCTGGTGTTTGACCAGACTGTACGCACTGTTTTCTTTTCATTGCAAACAGTCGTGCGCGCGATCTTTGCGTGCGACTATGCTCTCCGTCTCCTCCCCTCCCGACTTTAAGGGTAGCTCTTTGGGAGATGTTACAGTATCGGGAGCATAGCTCGCGCGCCGCTGCCTTGGGCTCAAGGCACGCGCGCCCTATTTGCCCGGACACTGCTTGTGTTCGCTATGTGCTGGAAAGATCATTACATCGATCTTATCCTATCTTACCCATCCACCCCTCATACTGTACCCTCACAGCAGAGCGATGGATGCAATTTGCCAGGCTATATGCCCTATTTGAGTTACCAGGCTCACTTTCGACTCAGTCAGGCTCGGCGCATCCCGTTGGGTGCGTGGCCACACGCGAACAGCACGCTCCGCTGCAGTCCAGTCGGGATTGCTGCGCCCTGGCGGGCGCTGAGCTCAGCGTCGCGCAATCCCAGGGGGGGGGGGGGGGGCGAAGCACGAAGGGCGGGGTTTTTGGCGGCTGGCCACTTTCGCGGCCCTTTGCCCGCGACACCTCCACTCCTTCCAGGGTGTCCCGAGGCGCCCCTCCTGCCGCGACACGCGGCCAAGGGGAGGTGCCTGGGGGGGGGTCCGAGGTTGAAGTCGCGGTGCCCGAGGCGCCGCCCCGGCCGCGAGACGCGGTCAAGGAGAGGGGCCCAGGGCCCAGGGGGCATTCGAGGTTGAAGCCGTGGTGTCCCGAGGCGCCCCCCCCCCGGCCGCGAGACGCGGTCAAGGAGAGGGGCCCGGGGGGCGATCGACGTTGAAGCCGTGGCGTTCTGAGGCTTTTCCGCGGCCGCGAGACGCGGCCAAGTGGAGGGGCTCGGACGGTGCTCAGCTTGGCGTCGCTCGGACGTGTGCATTTTTCCTTCGGCGAGGACCAGCGAGGAGCATCCTTGATCATTTGACGAAAAAACCACGCACGAAACCCAAAAATGCACAGGGAATGGACGTCCGAGCGATGGCCAGTCAAGGTTTAAGAGCCATGGTGCCGTGGTGTGCTGGACGCCCCGGCGGCAATGAGATGCGGTCAAGGGGGGAGAGCGAGCGTTCCAGGAGCCGTGGCCCGAGGTGCCTCGGCCGCAGGAGAGCCGCACGAGGACTCCCGGAGGACGAAAGTCTGTGAGGTGCCTACGCTTGGCATCGCTCGGAGGTGTGCATTTTTCCTTCGGCGAGGACCATCGAGGAGCATCCTTGATCACTTGGCGAGAATACCACGCACGAAACCGAACAAAAACACAGGGAATGGACGTGCAAGCGATGGCGAGCTACGGATTTGTTGGTTGCGTGTCTCGGCCGAGGATTCTTCTTCAGGGGGCTTGGACAGGCGGCGACCGTTTCAAGGGGCCCTCCGAGGGTCATCTTGGCTTCGAGTGCCCCCAGGGCCCCAGAGACCGTCCTCATCTTGGCTTCGAATGCCCCCAGGGCCCCCAGGGCCTCAGCCTCATTAGGCCCTCAGATGGCCCCAACATTGTCCGATATATCCTTATATGATTCCCTACTTGCGCAAAGAGCTCAAGAGGTCCGAACGGTCTCCAAGGTGCTACCCAAAGAGCCACCTGAGACTCATGACAAGTCTCAGCTGGCCCAAACAGACAGAGACCCACGTACTTATGTTCCAGCGTGCTCTCCAGATCCGGCCGACGAGTCGACGAGAACCCCATGAGGGCCTCCTAGGTTCCTCCGCCCCTGCTTTTTACTCCCTCCCTTCTTCATCGTACCTCTTTTGTCCTGCTACCTCCCCTCTCCTTCCTCCTTGCTCCTCCATCCCGCCCTCCTTCTTGCCCTCCCTCTGCTTCTCCTTCCGCCGTCCTCTTGCTTGACTCTTCTATCATTCTTGCTGCGGCCCTTACTGTCGAATTTCCCTCCTCCTTCCCTCCTCGTTCTTCCATTCCCTCTCTAGCCCTTCCTCTAAGATCTCCAGCCCAGGTTCCCAGGGCCCGTTCGTTGGATTTCCCGTCCCTGCGCTACCCGAGCTCCACGTTCCCTCGGTGTGTCGGGTTCGTCGGATTTCTTGCATTCGATCGCACCGCATTGTGTTGCATTGCATTGTTTTGTACTGCGTGTGTACTTATTACTGATGTATCGCAACGTATTCCGTTACATTTTTCTGTTTTGTTCGCATTTGCGTTGCAGTGCATGTTTGTTGCAGCTCTGTTGTTATGTGTGATTTGTTTTATTTGCATTGCGTTACGATGGGATGTCGTTACGTCCGCTTCACATAATAATGTTGCTTGAATTTCGCTGCCACTGCAAAGCATTGAATTCATTGCGCAAGCTTACAGTGGTTTGCATTTCGTCGCATTGAAGATGCCCGAGCATGACTCTGGCGGCAACGCTACGTCTTTAATTCATGGCCATATCGTACTTGGGTATGTGCGCACATGCATGTATGTGTTAATGTTTAAGTGTCGGGTGCTTGCTAGATCCTCAGCGCGCGCGCGAAGCGCGCGCGTGGTTCTAGCAAGAACCCCCTGGGGCGCAACCACTGTTTCCCCCATGGCGGTGCCGGGGGGTCGGGGGCTTCTGACAGCCCCAGGGTGGCCCCAGATGGCCCAAAGTTGCTTCCAAGATCTGAAAGGTGGTTTTCAGGCGGCCCAAGAGGCCTCAAACGCTCCAAGAGTTCTGAAAGAGGGGTTCCAAGGGGGCCCTCAGACCTAACAAGTAACCCGATCCCATGGAATACGTACATTCTGTACCTCCGCATTTTTCGTTTTAGAAGTATCCAGGACGTCCCAGGATGCCACCCAAGTCGGCCTCAAAGGCACCCAGCACCCAGAAGGGGGTTTTCAGGAGGCCCAAGACACCCCCAGCCTCAGAGGCGCCCGAACCGGCCCCAGAGGGCCCCAGAAGGCCCCAGGAGGGGCCCAAGAAAAACCCAATAGGTGGAATTCGAACTTACAGGGAGGCTGGAAAGAGGGTCAGGGGCCGGCCCTTCTACTCTTTTCGGCTTTTGCCTATTTTCAACGCTTGCCCCGCACCTACTGCGAAATGCCCATGCCAACCGAGCAGTTTTTTCAACTTTGATTATTTCCAACGCAATGCCTCGCCGACCGTCCTACTTGGTCACATGTTGTCGCGCAAAGTACGTGGGCAATTTTCCCGACGATGGCCCTCGGCCATCGACGGAGTCAGTGGTGTGCGCTCTTTCTTTTTCCAGCGGGCGCCTGAATGCATTTTAATGCGTTGGCCCAGCATTGAATGGCGCTGGGCTCGCTTGAAAAAGTGCGAAGGCGCTTGCTGGAGAAACTAGGTAACAGGGCCGAAGCGATGGAAAGGCCGGGAAGGGAACGCAGTGGTAGTCGTGCGTTGTCCCGAGGTCGCAACGTGTGAGATCCGTCGTTTCCAGGCCCCAGCTGGTGCCATGCATGGCGCGCTTCCAGGCTCCAGATGACTGCCGGACGACGACGGCAACGACGACGACGCTCGCGAGCCCTCGTTGGGGCCCTTGTGGGCCCTCTTGGCCTCGGGACCCTCTTGGGACACCCTCCAGGACCGCCGCCAGCGATCCCCTCCCGGGACCGCCCCCGCCACCCCCCCAGCGGGCACGAAATCAAGGGCTTCTCCTTCGACTCCATTGTTGTTCCCCCTCCTGCGGTACTGTGGCGATGGTGACGATGATGGTGTTGGCGACGACGACGATGATGATTGATAGTGATAGGGATGATGATGGTTATGATGTATGATGATGGTGATGATGGTAATGATGCTGATGATGGTAATAGCGATGAGGAGGATGAGTATGATGAGTATGGTGATGTTGATGACCACAG
Organism: Prorocentrum cordatum; assembly: GCA_963575745.1. Lineage (NCBI taxonomy): Eukaryota > Dinophyceae > Prorocentrales > Prorocentraceae > Prorocentrum > Prorocentrum cordatum. Next base: position 301,641 of record CAUYUJ010010713.1, read on the forward strand.
TAATGATGCTGATTCTGATGATGCTGATGATGATGGCGAGGAGGAGGAGGATGGCCTGGATTCGGCGGAGTGTGTGCCTGCAGTGATACCCAGCACGTGCACACAATCATTATGATGAGGTGGTGCCGGTAGTGGTCGTAGCAAGGCTGATGTTTGTCGACACGATTACCAGTTGCATGTTTGGCGAGTCGTATTATGTGTTGCACGGTGAGTGAAGTCATTCTGGGAAGTATGATGGTTTTGGTGCATTTGGTGTTGGTACGGGTGACAAGGATGTTGGTGCTTAGGGTCAATTAAGGAACATGCGAGGAGACAGATGCGGGAAACGTGGTAAGAGGACTGGGGGGGAACCCGAAGGATGCCAACGACATTGACGCCAGCACCATGCAGCTGGAGATGAACAGGCACCTCCTCCTGCTGATCCAGCCGCAGACGAAGAGGACTCCGAGGCTGCTACAGTCAGCCTTCGCCACCCTGATGCCGCGCCTGCACTGCCAGTCCCTTTCCTTCCCCCCCCTCCTCCTTCCCCTTCCCTCTGCCCCCCATCCCTGCCCCCCCTCCTGCTGCCACAGGCCAGAAGCACCCGGCGCCGTGCGTGTGCAGTCGGGGCCCACCCCGAGGCCGTCCCGAGGGCACGCCGGCGCGAGGCGGCGAGGCGGATCCCGTCTCGAGGGCCGCCCCGGCGCCGAGCCCGCGGAGCCGCGCCGCCCGCGCCCGCGAGGGGAGCGCGGCGGCAAGGGGCGCCGGAGGTGGCTGGGACGGCGGCTTGGCGTCGCTCGGAGGTGTGCATTTTTCCTTCGGCGAGGGCCATCGAGGAGCATCCTTGATCAGACGAAAAAAAAAGCCACGCACGAAACCGAAGAAAAACACAGGGAAGGGACGTCCGGGCGATGGCCATCGCTCGGACGTCGGAGGTCCTGGGGTCGGCGCGCAGCCGCGTCGGCTCAAGGGCCGCTCGGGCGCCGGCTGCGGCCGTCCACGCGAGCGGTCGTGTTCGCCATGGGGAGAGCGGGTCCTGAGTGCCTTCGCCGTCTGTAGCCTCCAACAAGGGCCCTCCGCGGGCCCAGGGACTGTCAGAGCAGAGCAGCTCAGGGCGAAGCGTCGGTCCCGGGGGAAGGTCCTTGGCATCGCTCGGACGTGTGCATTTTTCCCTCGGCGAGGACCATCGAGGAGCATCCTTGATCATTTGACGAAAAGAACCACGCACGAAACCGGAAAAGGCACAGGGAAGGGACGTCCGGGCGATGGCCAGGTGAGGGAAGGGGGGGAGGCTCGAGTCACCTGCGGTAGAAGACGGGCTTGCACCTCGCGCGCACTGGCTGGCAACGACACGCCCCTCGCAGGCGCCTCCGTTGCCTCGGGTTTCTCCATGGCCCGTCTGCATCCCCTCTTGAGTCGTTCGCCTCGTGCCTTGCGCGCCTTCAGTTTGTCTCGTGTCGTTATCTCGCCTCATCCGTCCGTTTCCTTCTCTATCTCTCGCCCCTCCTGCCTCCGCTCCCCTCCCGTCGCCCCACGTCTTCCCCCCTCTTGGCCCTCCTTCTCCTTCTCCCCCTCCCCCACCAAAGGGGAGACGATGATGCAGAAAGGAAGCGCGGCACCTCGCAGGCGGAACAGCCGTTCTGACGGCCCCGCCCCAGCCGCTCCCCCCGCCTCCCCCCCCCCGAGGCTCTCTTGTCGCTCGGTCTGGAACCAGGGAGTGTCGCCGACGATGGCCGACTGGGACCGCAACAGGCCGCCGACGTCTCAGCGCCCTCGCCCTCCCGCTCCCTTCCGCGCTGCTGCTGTTGCTGCTCCTGCTCCCTCGTCCCCCCTCCCTGCCTCCCAGACCCGCTCCCGTTGCGAAAAAATCACGACGGGAGGGTTTTCGCTATTTCGGCCTCCCGGGGGCTCTTTCCGGGCCTCGGGACCGTAAAAAAACGACTCAGGACGATGAACCGGCCCCGGGGAAGGGGTCCAGACCTCTGGGGGTCGACGTTGTGAAAAATTCACGACGTCGGAGGTCTGGGCTCGTACCAATTGCCTCGTCCCGCCTTGTCGTGCCGTCTCCCCTCTCCCTCCTCCCACCTCCTGCCCGGCTCCCTGCCTCCCCGCTCCTCCCTCTTCCCTCGTTTCTGCTGTGCGCGAGCAGGCTTCTTCCCTTATCTGCTCGCGTCAGGGTTGCCCAAGTCGAGGACAAGGCTACAATGGTAAGGAAACGCCTGCTCCAAGTTCGCCTCGACCCGATTGATGCGGCACAGACCAGCCGCGACAGTCGTTCCCAGAGCTGGCCCCGTCCTCTTCCTCCTCCTCCTCCTCCTCCTCATCATCATCATCCTGCTATTGAATCAGTACGCATTTCGTCCGTGCATGTCCTCACCGAGAATTGGATGGCGTGCAGCGTGTGGGAAGGCTCATCTGCCAAAGCGTGCACGTCCGACTGGCTAACCATGAGTGCTTCCAATTCGCTTCTGTGGATGGGAGGTTATCCCGGTTCCCTGATGACGAAGATTAAACTTAGCAGGTGACGGGGTCGACCCTCTCTACGCTTGGATACATTATCATTATTTGAAGATGTGGTAATGTGACACTTGCGGTGTCCTCGGTCAGGCCCAGCTCGGGGGCTCGGGCAAGCCTTGTGCAACGCGTATCTCCAAGACCCGACGATAACATCTCGGCCGGCTTGCGCGGGATCTTTTCCCGAAAGGTGGCGGTTGAGCTCAGCTGTTTTTTTTCATCCCAGTGGGATAGCGACATTCCTTTCATTCCTGCGCACGAGCGGGCACGCAAAGCGGGAGCACGGCGGGCCCCGTCTGCACACCAATGAACCATGCCGCGGCGACGCTGGGGCCGTCGCGTTGCCCCCTTGGGGGCACGTTGGAGGCCTTCTCGGGGCCATCTCGGGGCTCTTCTGGGGCTCGCCTGCGACTCCTCTTGGGGCCCGCGTGGGGCCATCTGAGAAGCCTTGGGGGTCCTCTTGGAGGCCTCTTGTGGGCCTCCTTGGGGAGATTTCTTGGTGCGCAAGACCAAAAATACCCGTTCGTGTGCACCCGCTGGGGCTCCTGTTGGGGCCTTCTTCTTGCCCTCTGGGGCCTCTTGGGCCGCCTTGGGGTTCTCTTGGGCCCTCTTGGAGCTCTATAGGGGGGGGCCTCTTGGGCCATCTTGGGGCGATATTGGGTGCCTCTTGGGCCGTCGTGGAGCGTCGGAAGCCCGAAAAGGCGAGAACGCGAAAATCCTTCAAGCACCAATGGAGAATCAAACTGAGGGCTCTCGTGGAACCCTGTTGGGGCGTCTTGACTGCATATTGGGCCATTCTTGGCCCATCTTAGAGCCGGCTTGGGCCGTAGGAGGCCATCTTCGGGACAGCTGGGCCAGTCTGGAGCCGTCTTGGAGCCATTCAGCCGTCTGCTCCCCCCTGATCCGTAATAGCCAACTTGAGCTATAGCACGCCCTCTAGTTCGCCCATCCCGTCCCAGGCATCCAATCTTGATCAGAGTGACGAGGCTGAACCGAACGGTCATTCACGGTCCCTGGGTGCGTGGCTGAAATAGAATTCCGCGATGCGGATTGTTGTTGTTGTTGATGTTGTTGTTGTTGCTATTGCTGCTGCTGCTGTTGTTGTTGTTGTTGCTGTAGTTGTTGTATGTGTTGTTGTGGTTGTTGTTGTCGTTGTCGTCGCCATCGTTGTTGTTATTGTTGTTGTTGTTGTTGTTGTTGGTGTTGGTGTTGTTGTTGTTGTTGTTGTTGTTGTTGTTGTTGTTGTTGTTGTTGTTGTTGTTGTTGAACATTATTAATTCTAAAGAATAATTATTGTTGGGACCCCTGGTGCACGGCCCCCCTGCGCCGCCTAGGCCGCAGCTACATTTTCATCATTTTCGTGAGGAAGCCTCAGGTAATTCGATGTGATCAAGATCCGGTTGTTTTGTTCCCCCCCGCTTTCCCTTGCAAAAAACACTATAAAATGACATTTCTTGTTCTAATATAATCAAATTTCAAGAATCCCTTGCAAAAAATAAGGTAAAGTGGACATTCGCGCGCGCAAGACGAAATCCTTCCAAAACCTTAGTGTTCGCAGCGATTTTAACATAAAAACATCAAAAAACCAATGGTTTTTCAACAAAAAATTGTCAAAAATCTCATCCCGCGCGCTCTTGCGGATTCGTAGGAAACCCAACACTTTTTAAACATTTCTGTCAAACGGGCTTTTGCGAGCAACTTTTTCGAACTTCTGCGACAACGGTTGCGCACCTGCCAGGGCCATCATCCCTGTCAAATAATACCATGCGGGACACATTCGTTTTTTCTTCGCGCGCGCACGCCGAAATCTCCAAAAACCATTGGGCTTCTTAAGAATTTTAGCACCGCGCATCATAAAATCACACGAATCGCATAGGTTAAAACTTCCTGTGGGTGTACGAACGTAGGCTTAACAACTTCTGTGGGTGTGTACTCCACGCCAGTGTAGTAGCCACGGTCGTCCGCAGGCCACGAAGTGAAGTGTCCGAACGTCATAGGGCGGGAAGCTGGGTGTGGGTGGTGGCGAAGAGTCGTGGGGATATTTGGTAGAGCTTGCACTGCCCCCCCACAAAGTGGGGGTATTGGCTGGCGTCGCATGAAAACCCTGGCACTGGTGAGAACGGAAGCGTTCGGGTAAAAATGATTGTTGTGGTTGTTGTTGGTGTTGTTGTTGTTGGTGGTGTGTTGTTGTTGTGTGTTGGTGTTGTGTTGTTGTTGCGCTGTTGTTGTTGGGTGGTGTTGTTGTTGTGTTGTTGTTTGTTGCTGCTGCTGCTGCTGTTGCTGTTGCTGTTGCTGTTGCTGTTGCTGCTGCTGCTGCTGCCGTTGTTGTTGTTGTTGTTGTTGTTGTTGTTGTTGTTGTTGTTGTTGTTGCTGTTGCTGTTGCTGTTGATGTTGCTGGTGTTGTTGTTGTTGTTGTTGTTGTTGGAAAAGGCGTGCGTGGGAGCCCCGGCCGCCCCCCCCCAGCAACCGAGCAACCGAGCAACCCTCTCTGGGGGGTTCCTGGGAGCGCCAAGGATTCCCTAATAGGATTTCCTAGGAATTCGATTGGCTTCCATAGGAATTCTATAGACCTCCCTAGGAATTCTATAGGCCCCCATCGGAATTCTATCGGCCTCCATAGGAATTCTACGGCCCCCCATGGGAATTCTATACGCCTCCATCGGAATTCGATGGGCCTCCATGGGAATTCTATAGGTCTCCATAGGAATTCTATATCAGCTCCCATAGGAATGTGATCGGCCTCCATAGGAATTCTATAGGCCTCCATCGGAGTTCTATAGGCCTCCGTAGGACTTCTATAGCCCCCCCCCCTATAGGAATTCTATAGGCCTCCATAGGAATTCTATAGGTCTCCATCGGAATTCTATAGGCCTCCATAGGAATTCTATGGGCACCCATACACATTCTGGAGGCGTCCATAGGAATTCTATAGGCCCCCATAGGAATTCTATAGGCCGCCATGGGAATTCGATTTGGGCCTCCATCGGAATTCTATAGGCCCTCCATACGAATTCTATGTAGGCCTCCATCGGAATTCTATAGGCCTCCATCGGAACTCTATAGGCACCCATAAGCATGTTATAGGCCTCCTTACGAGTTCTATAGGCCCCCATCGGAATTCTATACGCCTCCATCAGAATTCTGTAGGCCTCTATCGGAATTCCATAGCCCTCCATACGACTTCTATATAGGCCTCCATCGGAATTCTATACGCCTCCATCGAAATTCTATAGGCCCTTATCTGATTTCTATAGGCCTCCATCGGAATTCTATAGGCCCCCATTGGAATTCCGAAATTGGCGCAGCCGCTGGGGCCTTCGGCGGAGCTCCCCGAGGGGGGCCACGATCCTCGTGAGGGGTGTGCCGAAATTGACGCCGCCGCTGGGGCCTTCGGCGGAGCTTCCCGATTGGGGGGCCACGATCCACGTGAGGGGTGTGACGAAATGGGCGCAGCCGCTGGGGCCTTCGGCGGAGCTCTCCGAGGGGGGCCACGATCCTCGTGAGGAGTGCGCCGAAATGGGCGCAGCCGCTGGGGCCTTCGGCGGAGCTCCCCGATGGCGGGCCACGATCCACGTGAGGGGTGTGTCGAAATGGGCGCAGCCGCTTGAGTTTTCGGCGGAGGTACCCGATTGGGAGCCACGATCCTCGTGAAGGGTGTGCCGAAATGGGCGCAGCCGCTGTGGCCTTCGGCGGGGCTCCCCGGCGGCAGGCCACGATCCTTGTGAGGGGTGTGCCGACATTGGCGCAGCCGCTGGGGTCTTCGGCGGAGCTCCCTGATGGGGGGCACGATCCGAGTGAGTGTTGCGCCGAAATGGGCGCAGCTGTGGGGCCTTCGGCGGAACTCCCCGATGGGGGGCCACGATCCTTGTGAGGGGTCTGCCGGAATGTGCGCAGCCGCTGGGGCCTTCGGCGGAGCTCCCCGATGGCGGGCCACGATCCACGTGAGGGGTGTGCCGAAATGGCAGCGGCCGCTGGGGCCTTCGGCGGGGCTCCCCGATAGGGGGGCCAAGGTCCGCGTGAAGGGTGTGCCGAAATGGGCGCAGCCGCTGTGGCCCTCGGCGGAGGTACCCGATGGCGGGCCACGAACCACGTGAGGGGTGTGCCGAAATGGCCGCAGCCGCTGTCCTTCGGCGGAGCTCACCGATAGGGGGGGCAATATCCTGGTGAGGGGTGTGCCGAAATGGGTGCGTCCGCTGTGGCCGTCGGATTCCAGGGGGTTCCTGAGCCCCCCAGGGTTCCTCAGGATTCTTGAGGATTCCTGAGCCCCCACCCAGAGTTCCGCACGGTTCCTTTGGACTCCAGAGGGTTCCTGAGCCGCCCCTGGGTTCTTTAGGATTCCTGCTGGTTCCAAAGGGTTTCTGAGCCCCCCAGTGTCCCTGGGGATTCCATACAGTCTGTATCGGATCCCCAGGGACACCCATACAGTCTATATCGGATCCCATACAGTTTGTATCGGATCTCTATAGGATCCGATACAGTCTGTATCGAATCTCTATAGGATCCGATACAGTCTGTATCGGGTCTCTATAGGATTCCATACAGTCTGCATCGGATCTCTATAGGATCATATACAGTCTGTATCGGGTCTCTATAGATCCTATACAGTCTGTATCGGATCTCCATAGGGTCCTATACAGTCTGTACCGGATCTCTATAGGATCCTCTACAGTCTGTATCGGATCTCTGCAGGATCCCATACAGTCTGTATGGGATCTCTACAGGATCCCATACAGTCTGTATCGGATCTCTACAGGATCGCATACAGTCTGTATCGGATCTCTACAGGATCCCATACAGTCTGTTTCGGATCTGTATCTGATCCTATACAGTCTGTATCGGATCTCTACAGGATCCCATCCAGTCTGTATCGGATCTGTATAGGATCCCATACAGTCTGTATCGGATCTCTACAGGATCGCATACAGTCTGTATCGGATCTCTACAGGATCGCATCCAGTCTGTATCGGATTTCTGCTGGATCCCATACAGTCTGCTTCGAATTTCTACAGGATTCCATACAGTCAGTATCGGATCTCTTCAGGATCCCATACAGTCTGTATCGGATCTCTACAGGATCGCATACAGTCTGTATCGGATCTCTACCGGATCGCATACAGTCTGTATCGGATCTCTACCGGATCCTATTCAGTCTGTATCGGATCTCTACAGGAGTTCATACAGTCTGTATCGGATCTGTATTGAAAATGCGGCACGCCGGCACGCATACGTTTTCCATTCATAGGACCACGTCAAGGTCCGTAAGGGACTCCAAGGGAGTTCAAGTTTTTTGTTTTGTTTTTGGTTGCTGGTTGCTGTTGCTGTTGCTGGGGGGGGGGGGCAGAATGCGCCCACGGGGCTCTGAGCGCAGCCTTTGCAATAAGGCGAGGGCGGGTCCGGACGGCTAGAGCGCACGGGGCTCTCACGCACGCCTTTTCCTTGTTGTTGAACATTATTAATTCTAAAGAATAATTATTGTTGGGCCCCCTGGTGCACGCCCCCCCCGCCGCGCCTAGGCCGCAGCCACATTTTCATCATTTTCGTGAGGAAGCCTCAGGTAAAACGATGTGATCCAGATCCGGTTGTTTTGTTGTAATCCGCTTTCCCTTGCAAAAAACACTATAAAATGACATTTCTTGTTCTAATATAATCAAATTTCAAGAATCCCTTGCAAAAAATAAGGTAAAGTGGACATTCGCGCGCGCAAGACGAAATCCTTCCAAAAGCTTAGTGTTCGGAGCGATTTTAACATAAAAACATCAAAAAACCAATGGTTTTTCAACAAAAAAATTGTCAAAATCTCATCCCGCGCGCTCTTGCGGATTCGTAGGAAACCCAACACTTTTTAAACATTTCTGTCAAACGGGCTTTTGCGAACAACTTTTTCGAACTTCTGCAACAACGGTTGCGCACCTGCCAGGGCCATCATCCCTGTCAAATAATACCATGCGGGACACATTCGTTTTTTCTTCGCGCGCGCACGCCGTCGTCGTCGGCCGCGGGGCCCTGAATAGTAGCCACGGTCGTCCGCATGCCACGAAGTGAAGTGTCCGAACGTCATAGGGCGGGAAGCTGGGTGTGGGTGGTGGCGAAGAGTCGTTTGGAAATTTGGTAGAGCTTGAACCGGCCCCCCCACAAAGTGGGGGTATTGCCCGCCTCCTATGAAAACCCTGGCACTGGTGAGAACGGAGTGTCCCCACGTGCTAGTAATTGTTGTTGTTGTTGTTGTTGTTGTTGTTGTTGTTGTTGTTGTTGTTGTTGTTGTTGAATGAGGACGATTAGACCGGCCCGGGGGGACCCCAGCAACCCCAGCAACCCCAGCAACCCCAGCAACCCTTCCGCGGCCGCGGAAGGGGTCCTGGTAGGATCCCATAGGATTCCTGAGGGATCCCTATCGGATTCCTCAGGGATCCCATAGGATTCCTTAGGGATCCCATAGGTTTCCTATACGATTCCTATAGGATTCCTTAGGGATCCCATAGGATTCCTATACGATTCCTATAGGATTCCTAAGGGATCCCATAGGCTTCCTCAGGGATCCCATAGGATTCCTCAGGGTACCTAAGGGATACCCATAGGATCCCCATAGGATTCCTAAGGGATCCCATAGGATTCCCATACGATTCCTTTAGGATCCGCATAGGATTCCTATAGGATTCCAGTAGGATTCCTAAGGGATCCCATAGGATTCCTCAGGGACCCCATCGGATTCCCAAGGGACCCTACAGGATTCCTCAGGGATCCCATAGGATTCCTAAGGGCTCCCATAGGATTCCTAAGGGACCCCAAAGGATTCCTAAGGGATCCTGTAGGATTCCTTAGGGATTCCATAGGATTCCTAAGGGATCCCATGGGATCCTATAGGATTCCTCAGGGATCCCATAGGATTCCTAAGGGGCCCCATAGGATTCCCAAGGGATCCCCATAGGATTCCTAAGGGAGCCCATAGGATTCCCATACGATTCCTATAGGATCCGCATAGGATTCCTAAGGGATCCTATAGGATTCCTAAGGGATCCTATAGGATTCCTCAGGGATCCCATCGGATTCCTAAGGGATCTCATAGGAATCCTAAGGGATCCCATAGGATGCCTATAGGATTCCAATCGGATTCCCATAGGATCCCAGTAGGATTCCTCAGGGACCCCATAGGATTCCCAAGGGATCCCATAGGATTCCTAAGGGATCCCATAGGATTCCTAAGGGATCCTATAGGATTCCTATAGGATTCCTAAGGAATCCCATAGGATTCCAAAGGGATCCTATAGGATTCCTATAGGATTCCTAAGGAATCCTATAGTATTCCTAAGGGATCCTATATAGGATTTCCTATAGGATCCTATAGGATTTCTCGAGGATCCTATAGGATTCCTCAAGAGCTCGCTGCACCGGTGCGCACACGCGTCGTGCTGTCAGAATCCGCATGGAGGACGTAGCGTTGAGAGCTTGGTCTGTGGAGGTAAGCTTTCGGGGTTGCTGGGGGTTGCTGGGGTTGCTGGGGTTGCTGGGGTTGCTGGGGTTGCTGGGGTTGCTGGGGTCCCGCGGTTGCCCCCGGGCCGGTCAAGTCGGCCTTGTCCCTAGGGGAGGAGGCGCTGTGGAGCTCCCCACTGGACGGGCCGGTCAACTGCGCCTCGTTCTTGTTGTTGTTGTTGTTGTTGTTGTTGTTGTTGTTGTTGTTGTAGTTGTCGTTGTCGTTGTCGTTGTCGTTGTCGTTGTCGTTGTTGTTGTTGGTGGTGGTGGTGTTGTTGTTGTTGTTATTGTTGTTGTGGTTGTTGTTGGTTGTTGTTGTTCTTGTTGTTCTTGTTGTTGTTGTTGTTGTCGTCCCACCCGCGACCCGCCCAGCGACCCGCCCCGCAACCCGCCCCGCAACCCGCCCCGCGACCCACCCGCGACCCACCCCAGATCCACCCCGCGACCCACCCGCGACCCACCCCGCGACCCACCCGCGACCCACCCGCGACCCACCCGCGACCCACCCGCGACCCACCCGCGACCCATCCCGCGACCCGCCCGCGATCCACCCCGAGACCCCCCCGGCGACCCACCCGCGACCCACCGGCGACCCACCCACGACCCACCCGCGATCCACCCCCGACCCACCCGCGACCCACCCGACCCACCCGCGACCCACCCGCGACCCACGGCGACCCACCCGCGACCCACCCGCGACCCCCCCAGCGACCCACCCAAAATTTTCGGCGCCTGCGGCCGGTTTCTTTTGCATTCGTTCCAGGTCGTTCCAGATGGAAAACCTGCGACCCACCCGCGACCCAAACCGCGTTCAGTGTACAAATCAAAATTTTCGGCGCCTGCGGCGGGCTGTTTTTGAATTCAATTCCAGGTGGAGGTGGAGAGCCCGCGACCCACCCGCGACCCAAATTACGTTCACTGAACACGCCAAAACTTCGGCGCCTGCGGCGGGTTTCTTTTGCATCGGCGACCCACCCGCGACCCACCGGCGACCCACCCCGAGACCCACCCGCGACCCATCCCGCGACCCACCCGCGACCCACCCGCGACCCACCGCGACCCACTCGCGACCCACCCGCGGCCCACCCCGCGACCCACCCAAAATTTTCGGCGCCTGCGGCGGGCTTCTTCTGCACTCGTTCCAGGGTCCTTTTGCATTCGTGAGGGCCACGAGGTCCGCCGGCTCGACGCCCGCGTCGCCCGCGCCCGCCCCATCACTCTTATCCGCAATTGCGGGGTGCTATACTTACTTCTCAGGAGGGAAAAAACACAGACACAGTTAATCCCCGATTCCCCACAAAATCCGGGAAAATATGGGGAGTGGGGGAGAAGACGAACACCATAAACCTATGGGCAACTATGGGGAATCCGTTTATTTGTGTGTATTGATTTGTGTGCCCTGGGGCCCCTTTCTGTACTCCCAGACCCCCGACGCCATGAATTTTTCATGACGACGACCCCCAGCGGTCTGGACCAATTCCCTGGGACCGGTTTTTCGTCCTGAGTCGTTTTTTGACGCTCCCGAAGCCCGGTGAGGGCCCCCAGAGGCCGAAAATAGCGAAAAACCTCCCGTCGTGATTTTTTCACGACGCGAGGAGGTCTGGGCTTGCTTCGCCAAGCCTTCGGAGCCCCACACGGCCAGGGGCCCGCAGGGGGCCCCAGCCGTGTGGAGTGCGAGGGGCGGGAGCCACGGCGGGGCCCTCTTTGGGAAACCTGCCCGCCGACGTGGCGCTGAGTCGGGCCTGTCCGGGCTCGTTTCGATTCCTCCGATTCGATTCGATTCGACTTCGATGGATTCCGATTCCGATTCGAGTCGATTTGGGCTTCCGATCTGGATTCCGATCTCTTGTTGGAGGCATACTAGCCTGCCGATTTCCGCCGATTCGACGTTTCCCGATTCGGCTGCCGATTTCCGCCGATCCGATTCATGTCGATTGCCGATCCGATTTATCGATTCGATTCTGGGCTCTCCTGGCCTGTCCCCCTACAGGTGGATGTTCGACGGAAAAAAAAGTACCCCAAGCATAGTCCAACATCGTCCCAAAATAGTCGGGGGATTATTTTTTGAGCCTGTGTTTGCCTTTTTGGGGCATGTTTGGGGTACTTTTATGGTTTCGTCGAACATCCCCCTGTATGGGGGGCACGCCCGACATAAACGTAGCGCGCTCTTGGGGTCCGGGAGGGCCTCCCTTGCGGCCTCGCGGGGGGCGCCTCGGGGGCCCCTTCGGGGCGCAGTGGGTCCTCTTCGGAGCTCCCGCGGAGGCCCCCCAGGCCGTCCTCCTTTCCTTTAGAACGGCCTCTGGAGGTCCGTGGGCCACGACGTGCTCGAGGGGTGCGCGAGCCGTCCGAGGGTCAGCTGCGGGCCCCTTGAGGGCCCATGGGGCACGAGGCGCGTGAGGGGTGTGCCGAGATGGGGCTCCCTTTAACTCCTCCTCCTCCTCCTCCTCCTCCTCCTCCTCCTCCTCCTCCTCCTCCTCCTCCTCCTCCTCCTCCTCCTCCCTCCTCCTCCTCCTCCTCCTCCTCCTCCTCCTCCTCCTCCTCCTCCTCCTCCCTCCTCCTCTCCTCCCTCCTCCTCCCTCCTCCCTCCTCCTCCCTCCTCCCTCCTCCTCCTCCTCCTCCTCCTCCTCCTCCTCCTCTTCCTCCTCCTCGAGGGCCAGCGGACCGCCCCCGGAGGTCCATGAGGCACGAGTTCGTAGGGGGTGTGCCGAAATGAGCTGAGCACAGAGATGTGCGAAATGCGCGAGCGCTGTGCCGAATTGAAGCGCTTAAGAGAATCGATCTGCGATTCCTCGTATTCTACGTGTCCGAGGCCTGGGGGCGCAAGAAATGGGTGAGGGGGTGTCGAATTGAGGCCTTCGTGGCCCTGAGAACACGTATCACCAGCATTTGTACGTGTCAAGTTGCTCGCCAGAGCATGTAGGGAGCTTCTCGAGGCCTCTTGGGAAACTCTTGGGGCCCTTTTTGGTTGTTTTGTGAGCCTTTGGAGGCCTCGTGGAGGCCTGGTGATAGTCTCGAAGGCCATCTTTTTGGGACGGGCTCGGCATCTCATTTCGGGTTCACCCCCTTGGGGGCCTCTGGGGCCCCCTTGGGGGCCTCTTGGGCCGTCTCGGGGCCCTCTCTGGGCCCTCTTGGGAGCCTCTTTTGGGCGTTCCTAGGGCCGAGGGCGATCTTGGGTGCATCTTTGGCTGCCTTGGACCGTCGGAAGGCCAATAATGCGAGAAGGTTGAGTTCCCCCCCTCAAGCAAATCAAGAACATCAATGATGTTGGCCTCTCGGGGCCTCCATGGGAGCCCACTGGGAGCGCTCGTGGGGCGTCTGGGAGTCCTCTTGGACCGATTGAAAATAAAGCTGTCTTGGTAGTGTTGGAACGCTATTGGACCGTGCTGGATCCTCTTGGGTTCTCAGGCCCCGTGGAGAGCTCCCGGAGCGCTCGTGAAGGCCGCGCCCAGGCCAAACACTCTGACCCCGGGTCCAGCGCGCGAAGTCCGGGGTCATCTTCATCCGAGGACCCTTAGGGGCCGCCCCGCGTACACGATCCAGTAAGTAATTAATGAACACCGGTCGGGAGTGGACAGAACCCCCAACAGTGACACGTCGATCAGTGAATTGTCCGTTTTCGGTTCTCGAGAGGGCGCCGCGGCCGTTATTTTCCAGGCTTGCGCCCGCCAGGTTCGGGCCCGAGGTCGGTTTCACTAAACCACGTTTTACTAAAGGGAGGTCTGTCCATCCCCGAACCGGGAACCTCTTACCTGAGATCTTAGCTTGCTTTCGGCCCACTGCGCTGGCGATTCTTTGTTTAACAATTGTCTTCGAGTGCCGTCACAATTTGAATGTGATGGCCAACCTCTGCCTTCCGTCAGAGACGTGCCGAACAATTGGCATTCCGTCTTGCCCTTGCCATGTTCTGACAGTTACAGTATGCTTGCTTGTGTCGGGTGTGAGCGTTGCACACCGTTCGGTGAAATGATCAAGATCCGCCAATCTTTCCGCAGTGTCGACAAAAGCTCGGCCTCTAGCAGGAATGCCATTGACAAGTGCCGGAGGATGCATCATGGATTGCACCCGAAGTTTTCGGCAGTCCCGATCGATATGTTCGGCAGTTCCGATCGATATCCTTCCGCAACTGCCTGATAAGGAGTACGCTATCATCAGGCGATGCACATGTTCCAAGCGTCAACCCTCCTCGTCCTTGCCCCTTCTTCAGCGGGCGGGGGTTCTGAGAGCGCACATTCGGGATCTCCCGCGAAGTGCATGGGCGGTTTTGAAGCTCCCCGAGCGTCGGAGTGTCAAGAACTTCTCCGAGCCCAACCCAACGTCCATCAGCAGGAGGGGGATGATAAAGACGCGCAGGGCAAGGGTCAGCACAAGGCTGAGCAGAAGCGGAGAAAAACGAGCAGGGTGAGAACGAGGAAGGTCCAGGCCAGACGCAGCAGGAGGAAGATGAGGAGGAGGACGACGAAGACCTTCTTGCGCGCCCCCCCCCCACCGCAAGGCGACAGTCCTTCTCCGAGGTGTGGAGCAGAATTGACACCTCGCCGCTGCTGTGCCCCCCGCCAGCTCCTGCGAGGAGCGCCCGCGCTATACCAGGCATGCGGTCGGGAACTTCTGCTCAGCGCGTCGCGTCGCCGCCTCTGGCCCACCAGGCCTCGTCGCGACATGCGGAGCGCGTCCCAGTCCTCGAGCATGAACGCCCTGAGCCTCCCACGAAGCAGAGAGCGACACGCTATCTGCTTGCAGGGCACTGCGTGTCACCAGGGCCTCGGCATCGCTCGGACGTGTGCATTTTTCTTTCGGCGAGGGCCATCGAGGAGCATCCTTGATCATTTGGCGAAAAAACCACGCACAAAACCGAAAAAAACACAGGGAATGGACGTCCGAGCGATGGCCAGGGGCCGCTGCCGCGACATGCGAAGCAAAATTTCCCGACCGCATGTGGTTTGTCCTCCCCGTCCCTCAATTCCAGCAGTGTTGGGCAACTCCCGGGCACACTGCGACGTCATAGTCCTCGTCCGGCCCAAACCCCTCCCCCCTCCCCTTCCCTCTGTGCCGCCATCCCCCCGTGTCTCTCTCTCTCTCCCTCTCTCGCCCCACGCCTCCTTCCCTCCCATCTCTGCTTCCTTCCGTCCCTACCCCATCTGCTGCTCTCACAATTGCCTGTTGTACTGGTCTCCCCTTGCCGATGCCGTCTTTGTATCTGGGCATGGAAGCTGGCCAAGTGTCCGTGCCCGCCTTGTTAGCGCCTTACATATACAATTTTATTCATCCGCTTATGAGAATAGTCGTTTTCCTTGCGTCGACCGCAATGGCTTCCACCCTCCGCCGCCATCGACATCGTTAAACCACCTTTAACATCCACGCCTCCGCCTTCGCTTTGGCAGGGTACGTTACTTTAGGGTCCGTCGGGGCTGCCCAGCCCATGCGCCAAAACCCGCGATTGGGAGCGTGCGCGCCACCTTCAACACTTCCGCCTTCGTGCACCTCTTCCCGATCACTGCGGCAGGAGCCGTTATTCGAGAGGACCGCGGGCGTGGGTTCGGGCCACCAAAGCAACCCCGTGGGCCCCGCCTGCGTGCGTCTCAAATGCCGCAATTGCGACTCCGAGGAACACCTCGCGCGCGACCGCCCCCGGCGCCGGCGGCAAGGGCGCGGTCTCTTCCTCAGCGCCTACGCCCCGGCACAACCGCCAGCGCCATCATCCTCGCCATGTGCTCCCCCAGTGCAGCATGGGCCGCCGGCGCCGACCGAGCAACAGCCCGTGAGTGGGCGCGCGCGGTCTGGATGACCAGGGACACCTCCAGGGCCCTCCGACCCGTGGCCGCGGACAACGGGAGCGGCGATCCACTTCAGCGCGTCGGCCCCTGGAGCGACGGACAGCCGACTCCGGCAGCGCCAGCGCCGCGGCCAGCAGCGCCGGCAGCCACTGCAAGTTTTTCGTCGGGCGGCGCGCGGCATACGACTGTCCACAACCATCGGTTCACTTGCCTCCGCCTACACCTCCGGGTATTACGCCGCGAACGACGCCCTGAGCCCTCAGGGAAAAACCGGGCCTGACCTGGGATCTGACAGGGGGCGAATATCATGTTAGCACATACACAACACAACCACGAACACCCCCACCCCGAAACACACCAAATAAAGAACCGACCACCACCACCACCACCACCACCACCGAATAGCACACTTCACAACGATTGCGTGTCAAGTGTGCGCAGGGGCCACAATCTAATCTTATCTGGCACGCGGGCACCACACAAGAAACCCGTCTGGCTGTGAGGCTGGGGAAAATGACGGAGGGGAAAAGAAAAGTGCCCCGGCTGCTAGGGCGTGGGGGCGGCTAGACCTGCGTCAGTAGGCGACAAGCCGGGCACAAAACGGAACAACGGAACCGTCAGCCGCGCCCGCGGCGTCAGTGTAGGATCGCCGCCAGGCTCGAGTGAAGCCCCCCGAAGACCCAAGACAAAGTGGAGACCGTCAAGATGTCAATTACCCCCCTTCATCATACATGTGGTATCATTTTGCAACACCACCATTGCACCACGAGACCAATATAGAATGGCACCGGGGAAGTGGCCGCACCAGCGGTGGCGCAGGTGACACCGAAACACACGACAAGAGGCCCAGAACCAAACTCTGGCGTCGCAGGGTGAAGCGCAAACTTATTCAGACAGACGCCTATTTTTGCCAGATCCCTTTACAAAGCACGAATCAGCGACACCCAACACGGACACCGACTTATACCTGAGGGGAACGTAGGGCCTTCTACCGACACGTTCGCCGAAACACACGCCACAAACGGCACAGATACCGACGCGCGTTGGCCAGACGAATCGCCGGTCTGCCCCCCGGGACCCTGCGACTGACACCGCAGCCGCAGCCCCAGCCCGAACCGAAGCCCCCACGGAGGAAAGAGCCGAAGCCCCAACCGCCTCCGCGGAGTGATGATCCTGGGGAAGTTGTGCAATCCCGCCCCCACCACAGTTCGGATTGCTCAGAGGATGGCCGGCCCGAGCAGAATCAAAAGGGCCTAGCCACAGCAGCAACGACCAGACATCTAACATTAGGCACGCAAGGGGGCACCCCGAATGAGGTTGGGGTTCGCCGCGTCCATTGTCCTCATCCCCCCACCCTGAAACAGCACACCACCAGGAAACACTCCGGCGGGGGTGTGGACCGCGGCGAGAATTGTGACCGCAAGGAGAGAGGAGCGGAGAAGGGAGGGAAAGGAGGAGGAGGAGGAGGGAAGGAGGGAAGGAAAGCGAGCGAGGGAGAAGGGAAGGAGGGCAAGGCACAGTCCCACCACAGCCTACCACCCTCACGGGAGGCACTAAGCCGGGGATGAGGAGGACGCGTTTCCGACGAGCGGCAACGAGGATGCAGCTGCTCGTCATCGGTGCACTTGGGCAGGGGCATCGCCGCCATCTTCGTCTTCACCGCCCGAAGCCGAACTACGACGACTACGGCGGGAGATGGCCGACCTCGCGGGCCGTGTGCGCGAGCCTCTGCAGCATTGGCGGTTCCGGTCACTGCGTCGCTGGGCCGTCCGGTAGCAGCGGGGAAGCGCCGCCGGCCTCGCCAGTTTCTGGAGCGCCCACGTCACCTCAGCTCCAGCAGCCTCAGCAGCACCACCACCGCCAGCAACGCCGCAGTGGCGGGCACAAGTGGCGGTGCATTCCCACTGAGACAAACCAAATGGCGCGACTGGATAGGCGACTTCGCGCGCGTCGCCGCGCCCCCAACCCAGTCAGCCGATGTGCAGTTGCCGAGCTGGGGTTTGGCGCCTTTAGTCTCAGCCCGCGGCATCGGCGCGCCGCGCGGATCGAGCTCCACGTGGCCGCCGCAGTCCGCGCCGGCAGCCACGTCGCCGTGGCAGACTCTCCCTGGGATCTGGCTCTGTTCAATCAGAACAGCCCCGTTGACGTTGGCCCGCCGCCCGGGAGAGTGGCCGCGTGGTTCCGGCCGCGATACCTGGGCGTCCAGCAGCGGCCAATCCGAGCGCAACGCGCGCGCCGCCGTCGACCGCGCGCAACGACGGCGACTCGACGAGCTCCGCGGCCTGCAGCTGGCGCTTGAGCTCGCGCGGCAGCATGATGAGCAACGACGCCAGGCTGCACAGATTTGCGCGGAGACGCCTCTTCCTGCGTCAGCCGCTGCGCCGACTGCTCCGCGGGAGTGAGCGGCGTCGCCGCATCCTGCATCAAGCGTGCCACCTGCAATTTTTGCTGAGCACCGACGCCCGCTGGGTACGCTGTCCAGCGCGCCGCGAACAAGTTGGCGTCGTTGGCGCGGATCGTACGCCGACGGTTCTGGCGCCTGCGGCGCCAGCCCGCGCGGCGGCAGAGAGCGCGCCCGCAGTTCCAGCAATTGCGCCGCCAGCCTGCGCAGCGTCGGACAGGGACACGCGAATGGTGATCGCATCGCAGCAGGACCTTGCGTAGTCTCCCCGGCCGGCCCCCGCCCCCGGGACCCTTCGGCCAGACTTCGCGCGGTCGCCGCGCAGTGCGTCCAGCTTCTCGTCCGCAGTGGACACGGTGGCGCCTTGCGACGCCAGGCTGGACATGCGCGCGCCGCCCTGCAGGCCGGCGTTCCAGCGGTGGCCGACCTCGTCGGCCACGGGCTCGAGTCCATCACGCGACTCGCCTCCGTGCTGCCCGGCGAGCGCCGACCTGCCCGGCGGCCGGTCAGGCGCCATAGTCGAGACCGGCGCCTGGACCAACGTTTGCGGGCCGCGCTCCGCCATGAATCTGCCGCGCACTGCCCGAGAAGTCAAATTGCAGCCCTCCGAGGAGAAGTGGTCGTCTCCACCTTGCGTAGCAGGGGTCAGCGACGGGTCGCGGGTAGCGAACCGCGACTTTCATTGCCCCGTCGCCGCGGAGGGTGGAGGGCCCAGGCGCTGACCTCCCCGCCCTTAGGTCCGCGGCCCATGCAGTCCGACAACGGGGCGGTGGAGACAGGCGTTGACCGCGAGCGCCTCGCGCTTCCCAGGCCAGGCGGCCGCAAAATCGCACGCGGCCCCACGCGCCATCCACTTCGACCTCGCGTCGGTGTCGAGTGGCCACTTGCGCGCCCCAGTCGGCGACTGCGACGTGCTCAAGCCGCGCTCCGGGGGCCTGCCCCCCAAGCCGCTCGCGCTGCTCGCGGTGGGCAACGACGACTGGGGTTCCGACGTCGCCGACGGCCGCGAGTTCCAGAAGCTGAAGGTCCTGCCCCTCGGCCCCAGCGCGCAGGACCCCTCGCGCGACGCGCCCGGGGGCGCGGGCTGTGACCTCCACGCGCGCGCGGGCGCCAGCATCGCAAATGATGGTCGCGAGTTGGCGTCGACGGGCGCGGCGGCCTTATTAGCGCCGCCGAGCATTCGCCTACGCTTCGTCCCCGCTCAGGACTTGCCCTCCAAGGGGTCGACGTCGCGGGCGGCGCGGTGGGCCCCGACTTCCGCGGCGAGATCGAGGCGGTCATGTCCAACGCAGGCCCGCGGACGCACGTGGTCGAGCAGGGCCGTCGCATCGCCCAACTCATCCTGGAGCGCATCGTCAGCGATGCCGACGTCGTGGTTGTCCACGTCCTTCCTTCGACATCTCGTGGATCTGGAGGCCTCGGATGCGCTGGCAGGACGTGCCTCAGCCAAGGCCCCGCCGCGAGAGAGCGAGGCAGCACGTCCGCGGGGTCTCTCGGTGACTATGTCGTCGAAGGCTTCAAGCAGCTGCCTCGCCGGGGCGCGGCCGGGCCGACCCGCCGCGCCAGGCCGGCCCCGCCGACCTGTCCCGGCAGCAGTAGGCAGCAACCCCAGGACGTCGCGACTGAATCCTAGGACGACGAAGGGACACAACGATATCGCTGCGAGATCACGGATCTGACATCGTCCGCACCGCCGATTTCGAAGGCGTTATCCAGACGTTACCCGACAGCACGTTCCCTGACACCAACTGCAGCACGCTGTGGGTCACGTGCGGCGCGAAGAGGGGCGGGGTTCGACGCCCGCGCGCCCCGTTCCAGCACGCGTCGGGCTTGCCGCAAGGCTTTGGCCCCAGGCGCCAATCGCAGCAGCGTTGCAATCATGGTGATTACTGGGGCACCCATCAACAACCGGCTTTGCCGGTGCGACATCAAGCCGTTGGAGCACGTCGAAGACTGGGCGACCACCAACCGACGCGTGTATAGTTATGGCTTTGATCTGCCGCGAGATGATGCGGCTTGCGACTTATTCATAAGTCGGCAATTGTTGTTGTGCAGCGGCTTGCTCGCCAGACTCGAAGATCTCGCCCTGTCCAATCGGCAGCCGCCAGCACCGCAAGCGCGACGCCCTGGACGTCATGCACGACTTCGTGCACCACTCATATTTGGATACCGAACAACCGCAGGAGGCGCCCGGCGACTACGACGCCAGCGCCTACTCGACGGCGGAGCGATGCGCCAGGAAGCGAAGATAAGATAGGGCCACGTGCCCAAAGCACGCAAACATATCTTAGAGGACCATGACGACGACTGCGGCACCGACCTCGCAGGTTTGGCCCCGTATCCTGGGCTTTCCAGCCATTGGCGAGCCAGGCCAAACCAGCGAGCACGACAACGACGACGACATTCAGGGCAGCCTCACTTCAAGCTTGCCCGCCTGGTGCGTCCACGGCTCGTCGGCCCTGGCATTCCCGAGCAAGCTGTGCCCCCCTGTGAATTCCCAAACGCGTAAGATCGCTATCTGGCGAGTGCTCAAACGACCCAGCCATCCAAGTTCGGCGACGCCCACCGCCCCCCCACCTACCTCACCTCCACGGCACTGACATGGAGATATGTGGCGGGGAGGCGCGGACCAGCAGACTCGCTGTCCGCGGCCGCCTCTCTTGTGGCCATCGTGGCCCCCGCCTGCCAGCCCTTCGGTCGTTGGGTCACGTTTACTTACGAACGTGACCACAGCACCTGGCTGCGCTCCTACGAGGACGCGGCCCCGCATGGCCGATTGTGAATCTACTTGGCGCAGTTGCAGATCGAGCCAGGCAACTTCGCCCATGAGCGGCCCGAGACATCGCGGCTGTGCGCCGAGCTGCCCTGGCCAGAAGTGCTGCCTGCACCGGTCGTGAACAATATTATTTCTGCCAGCGCCAGCTTGGGCTTTGGGGTCGCCGCGGAGGCATCTTGAAGAAGACCGCCAGGCTGCTCTGGAGATCCTCGAGCAGATCTCCGACGTCCGCTGCCCAGGCAAGCGCGCGCGTCCACGCCGAGGGCCGCAATTGCTCCGACGCCCAGATTTGGCCATGGAAGATGGCCGAGCGACTCGCCCAGCACCCTGCGGGCCTACGTCGCCGTCTCCGGCGTCTGCATCTCGCGCATTGCGTTCGCGAGTGCTGCCGGCGCCCAATCAGCAGCCTTCCTAGCTGTGGCCACCGGCGCCGCTCAGGGGGAGATCAGACGCGACATTACAGCCGAGCGCGCACGCCACACATCTGGGACCCACGCATATACATCACCACCGCGGGCTGGTTTTCTGCCATGGGGGTTGATCGGGTTATTGTTTCGGCGGCGGGTTGCAGGGTGCGTCAAATCTCGCGGTAATGACATGTCGCGTGCAGCGTCATTTAGGCACGCGGCTGCATGCGCGAAAAAAAAACACACTCACGTAGTATATTTCGGGGTGGTGTAAACAAATCCCAGGGGGTCCATCGATCTCATGCACCACCACCGTGCTGCCATAGGGTGCTTGGGAGCAATGATTCGCGACCTAATGCGGCCGCCATCTGCGCGCATGACCGCGCGACAAGTGCTTGCGCTTGGCGGGGGCAGGCAGTGGCGCCCCTGGCAGGGCGGTCGCGCGCAGAATTTTGTCCTTTCCTAGGGCCGCCTGGTGGTGGTCTATACATCGGGGCCCCGCAGTGCATGCAAGGCGCGCAAGCGCAACGCGCGGGCGGACTCGCCCCTGCACTCACTCCAGGAATCCAGTGGCGCGCCATTACCCTCGCTGCGCGCTGATCCACGGGGGGCGCCCTGGCTGCCAAGAGGAAAAGGAACGCGATCGCCCTGCGCGCATTCACGAGTTTGGCAAACGTAGGCTCGCGGGCCCCTACGTCAGGCCGCGCCCGCGCGCCTGCCAACGCCCGCGAGCACCGGCGCGACCTGGAGGACAACATCTTTCCAGCGATCATCAGGCTTTGCAACCGAGCGGCGCAGACCTCGGAGCAGCAGACGAGGCTGCTCCACCACCTGCGCCCGTAGGAGGGTCAGGAGCCAGCTCATCATCCAACGCTGGAGCTCGGATCGCTGGCTCGGGCGACTGTGTCGCTCGGCTGGAGATCCAAGCTAGATCAGCATCAGGCGCAGAGCCTCGTCGAGCAGCCCAGCGAGTTGCCTGCGCAGGTGAAGGCCACCTGCTGCCCTCAGACTGGACTCGCTTCGACGTCGCTATATCCTTACGAGCACCTCGTGATGACTCGCGCGAAGCACGCGCGCGGGAGCTGCGCGGGCTGGACTTCCAGCGGCGGCACGCCACCAAGGAGTAGATGACATTACGAGCAGCCAACATACTGCAGGACGTCCAACCCCACGGCGGTCAACAAGTGCAGGGAGTGTCGCAAGCGGCTACCGCCAGCGCACCAGACCATCCCCACCCTCCGCCCGTCGATGCGATTCGACCAGCACGTCGAGTGCGACATCCCACCTGATATGCTGTGCTTCACGGTGGCATAATGGTCGGGAGGTCATGTCCAAGCGCGACTCGACGCAGCTCGCCGCCATCGACCCTTCGTGGGTCCATCTGTTCGGCCCGATGGAGACTTTGACCGTGGACGGCGAGGGCGGGGTGATCTCAACGCATGTCGTGGAGGAGAAAAGAGGAGAGAAGACAGGTTGACATACGTGCTCCGCGCCATCACATTCGTTTCGTCGAGCGGCGTGGGGTCATGTTGCGACAAGCACCTCGCGCCGCGGAGGAGCAGCTGGAGCGCGAAGGCATCGCGGCGAACTTCGACTCCATGCTGGCAAGTGCCATCTTTGCTGGCAACAGCCTCACCCGCGTGGACGCCGCCACGCCATGCAACGTCGTCTTATGACGGCAGTTGCCGATGCTGCCGTCACTCGAAGCAGACGAACAGGGCGAGGCATGCGGCGACTCCGTCGCTGGTGCCGAGCCCCCTGCTGTCGGGGGAGTGCAACCCAGCCGACCACAGCGGCGCATCCGAGAGATAGCCCTGCAATGCATGATCGAAGCCACATCGGTCGCACGCGTCAGCTGCGGCCTCAGGGCCCGCGCCACCGAGTCCAGGGAGAGCCGCTTCAAAGCCGCCAAGCACCAAGGATGCGTCAGGCTGGGCGTGCCCTGGGACAGTCATGTTTGTAGACCCGGCTCGAGGCAAGGTGGCGGTCAAGCACCGCCGAGCCGAGATGGTTCGCAGACAGCGAGACGCCCAGGCTTGCATCGGCGCCGTTTTCGACGAGATGAGACCGGCATGGCACGAGCAAAGTTGGCCTGGGGCCGCGTGGCAGACTACCTTGAGCACGTGACACCACGCTCCAGGGCCAGGACCTTCCACCGGGAGGGCGCCAAGGGCGCGCAGCTCACCGAGCAGGCGCGACAGTGCCCAGACGTCCTCGAAGACCTGTGCCAGTTGTCCCAATATGCTTTCAATTACCTCACGTTCGCGCTGCACGACTCATGCGCGGACAGAAATTTGCGGGCATCCTGCCTGGGCGCACCTGCAGCCTGGCCATTCGGTGGTCCCTCGGACCCCGACCGACGACCAGCAGATCCACATCAACGGGGTCACGTTCGACGCCCGCTAGCTCATCGGCGAACAATGGCAGGAAGCTCTCGCGTCATCCAGTATCTTGGGTGACGAACCGTCAGTTGTGACAGGCGCCTGACTGGACCTGGACAGAACGCTCGATGACTGCGGCATTGACTTCCCCAAGGACGCCGCCAGCACCACCGAAAGCGGATCGCCATCAGCCTTGTCGGCTACATCGGGGGAGACCGACAGCGACTTCCCTGGCCACGTCCAACAGGCGACGTTGGCAGCTTGGCACGAAATCGAGGGGGCAGAAGATTTGGCCCAGGAAATGGAAGAGCTGGAGCGCGCCGACAGCCAGCAAATGATCTTCGCTGCCGTTGAGCACGCCGCGGTGGACGTAGGCCGCGGGCCACGCGAGTGGCCCCCAGCATTTCGAGACGCAGCGCCAGCGCCATATCATCTACGCGCAGTGCCACTACTACTTGCGCGGGGCCTCCACGGACGACTGCGCCACGCCAGAGGATGAGGGCGATGTTGGTAGACATGTGAAGTTCTATATTGATCTAGGGGTGCGCGGGGGTTCCTGAGCGTCAACAAGGCTGCGCCCGGCGACTGCGTCGCCGGCGCCCTTCAGACAGCTGCGCTCAATATGCGTGCCGCCGCCGAGATCGCTGTCTTCAGGCGCGACGCCGACCTTTTGTCGAACGAGGAAGTTTCGAGGCTGTCAAGGGAGAACGCAGCAGCCATGCTCGAGGAGCTCACCATCTGGGTCAAGTACAAGTGTTTCGAGAGGCGGCCGTTCAAAGGCGCCCGAGACGCAATGGGCCCAGACGCGTCTTCAAGTGGAAGCACTGGGAGGGATCTTGCAGCAAGATCGTCAGGATCATTTGGCACCACGTGGCGCTGCGGCACTTCCGCGACATGGACGCCGGAGCCTAGCGGGCATTCGCTCGGACAGCGAAGCGGGCGTCTCGGCGCCTACTATCCACAAGGGCGGCACGTCGCCCTGACCGGGCGGCGCGCCGCCGCGAAGCTCGCCTGGGTCACGCGCTCGCCCGAGCGCAGCGCCAAACCTGCCGCGCGGGACCCAGAATTTGAGGTCAAGCGCGTGGCGTCTGGCAGTTGCGCTGCCGGCGTCTCGGAGGCAGTGGTCACTTTGCCTGAGCACTTTGACGATCAGAGGATCGCTGGGCACAAGGAGCACCTCGACCGGCTGATCAGTCACATCGGGAGCTTTTCGGCAATATGCAGCGCGACTGCGACGACTTCACCAATTGCGGAGCGCACTGGCACCGCAGCGCCGACTGCGCGGTGACGCCCGACCAGGACGAGAACATCGACGCCATGACACCGATCAGACACGTCGACCTGGTCAGGGCCAAGGCTGTCGTGCCTGCAGGAGGTCAGCCCCCCGACCTCTCTGTCCCCCCTGGGAGCAGCGGCCCGCGCCCTGCTCGCCCAGCACCGCGTCGCAGCGCGCGTCGCCCTGCAGAGAGCCGAGAACATGCCGCTCCGCCGACGCGCGACGCAGCTCAACTCAGTTGTTCTGGCCGCGCAGAAGATCGAGGCGCACGTCGCGTTTTCATCAATGGAGTGTGCCGAGCGACTTAGCGCGCGCAGCGACGGGTCCTTCGCGGGAGAGGAGTCAGGGTGCAGCACGAGAGGGGCCGTATACACGCGTCTCGGCAAGCGCCGCCAGACCGGTAAACTGGCGCGCCATCTGCTGGGCGCTGTGAGCCGATCGCACAAGCTCGCGTGCAGATCCTCATCCGGCTTCGAACTGATCGCAGCACGCGGCGGGGCAGAG
This sequence comes from Prorocentrum cordatum, assembly GCA_963575745.1. Lineage (NCBI taxonomy): Eukaryota > Dinophyceae > Prorocentrales > Prorocentraceae > Prorocentrum > Prorocentrum cordatum. The sequence continues at coordinate 327,117 of CAUYUJ010010713.1, forward strand.
GGTCTGCGAGCGCACCCACCCGCGTTGCACGAGGCGGTGCACGGCCCCGCCTCTGCCAAGGAGATCAGAGGGCTCAGGGGGGGGGGGGAAGGTTGCGCGATCCCTGCTGATCTCGCCATCCAAAGCACGTCCGTCTTCAGCGCTCTGCTCCTGTTCCCAGTCCAACCGCCGTCCGAAAACAGCGCGGCTCGCCGCCAGTGGTGGTTAGCGGACCGGCTGCGCACCAAGCAGATCGATGACTTGCATTGGTGCGACACTCAGAACACGCGGGCCGACCCCGTGACCAAGGACAGCATGGGCCGAGAGCTAATCCTAAGCGAGATGGACGGCCAAGCCAGCTATGACCACGCCACGGTCAACTTCGTCGACGAGAAGCTAAACAAAATCGCCCCGAGCTCACAGCATAGCTCAGTCACGAAGAAATAAGGGTATGACTCTTGTGCCTGCGTCACGAGATCACGGAGGTGGAAAGTAGATTTACTTCCAAGAGCCAAGTTGGCCCATAGGGGGTGGGGCGCGTGCTCCGACACTTGCGGAGGCCAGCCTGCGATATTGACGAGGTGAGCACTCAAGTGAGTGGGCTTGCGCGGACTGTGCCCGTGCAGCTCGCGGTTCAGTGGGGGCCGCTCTTTAAATATTCTCGCATTGTAGAGGTCAGGGGTGCTCTGACTAGTTTCAGGAGCTCTGTCAGGAGTAACATAGTCCCTGCCATTAATTGGCGCCGTACAACAAAGGGCGTGTGCGGCTGACGCCTCGTGGGGGACAATGTGACAGTGAAGTCTGACAATGCCAAGAGATTTCGGAACCACGCGAATGCGTCCTCTCGCGGCCAAGCAACTTTTTGTGAAGGGGCGGTTCGTTGAGCATTCCTTTATACTGTTCTACCACGTGCGTGCATGACGGACGGGTTTCAACGCCAGACTCGAACGGTAGCTCACCTGTCCCATCGCACCTATTCCCGTTGTAATGGTCTCCATTTGCCGACGCCGCTTTCGCTTTAGGGCGTGGAAGCTGGCCAAACCCCCGTGTTTGCTTTATTCGTGCCTTATACGTACCGCCTTATTCATCCGCTTACGGAAGAAATTGTATCCCTTCTTACATCCTCATTTCTAGTCCTTTTGTCCCTGCTTCCACTCCCCACCCCGCTATTGCACGTCCCTCCGCCGCCCCCCGCTCCCTTCCCCCTCTCCCTCATTTCCGACCGTTTCCTCTTCTCCCCCCCCCTCCCCTCTCTCGGGGAGGAGGGCCTCCCCTCTCTCGGGGACGGGGGGGGGGCGGATGAGGGAAATGGGGGGAGAGGGGGCCGATCGCAGCAGCACTGGAAAGACTCTACCTACCGATCACATCGTGATTTGCATCGTCACATCGTACAGTCGGTGCGCTGAAGAAGGAACCCTTTTTGTTGTGGAGGGGCTTCGTGCCCCTTAATTGTTTCACGGCTTGCCTCAGGGTTTCCGAATGTTTTCGAAGGGGAAATCGAAGTTTAAATTATGGAAAAAAGGGGCCTCGTTCCTTATTTAGGGTCCCTTAAGTCAACGCCCCGACTGTAGCTCGTCCGAAAGGGCGGCCCCTTCCCGAGGACCATCCGCGCCCGCAGCCCCAGCAAGGACCCGAGCGGCGGCCGCCGCCCGAGCGTCGGCAGCGCCTACGGGGACCACTTCCGCCCGAGCCCGGGCCCCGGCCGCCAGCCCGCACCCCCGGCTCCGGACTCGGGCCGGGGCGGTCGGGCGGAGGTATGGCCGGGGCCCCTTCACACGACGCGAGGAGGAGCGCTTCGGCGAGGAGGAGGAGGCAGGAGGAGGAGGAGGAGGCAGGAGGAGGCCGGGCCGGGGGCCTCGAGGCGGGGGCCAGTGCAGACGGGGGTCAGCCAGGGCGCCGGATCCTGCAGGACCCTGCGAAGACCCCCTCCGGCTGACCCGGGTTAGCGGGCCGCTCGTGGCCGCGAGGCGGCCGCGCCTGATGGCTGACCCGGGTTTGCAAGGACCTGCGTTGCAGTTTTTTTCCTTGCATTGCAGTTTTTGGTTTCCTGCTGACCCGGGTCTGGATTGACCCGGGTCAGAAGATCCCCGATATGAGGCAGGGGGAGCGGGGGTTCGGGTTCGGGGTTCGACGTTTTCGTCGGCTCTCAGTTTGTCCAGCTCCGGGATGCCTTCCAGAAGCTGCGCCTCGTCGAGAGCGTTCTGGGGGCTAAGCCCACATCGTCCCGAAGGGCCGCCGGATCCGGCGGCCCTTCGGGACGATGTGGGCTAGGACCCGGAAGCGAAGGAGGGGGCAGGTCACCACCCACCAAACCACCCCAACCCAACCCGAAGGCTTCAAATCGACCCCCATTTCCAGTGGGGGGGGGGATCGGGGAACATCGAGAAAACACATATGGAACCCGTCCCCCCCCCCAACCCGAAATTCGGGCCTTCGGGCTGGGTTGAGGTGGTCTGGTAGGTAGTCAGCAGGGGAGAGCGGAAGGGGGGCGGCGCGGCGCGCTGTGGTCTTCGCGCCCTCGCGCCGCCGAGCCGGAGAAGGGCGCCTCTCTCGGCGTCGCTCGGACGTGTGCGTTTTTCCTTCGGCGAGGGCCCTCGAGGAGCGCCCTTGATCATCCAACGGCAAAAACCACGCACGAGACCGACAAAAAACACAGGGAATGGACGTCCGAGCGATGGCCACAGGGGAGCGAAAAAGGGGGCGGCGCGGCGCGCCGTGGCCTTCGCGCCCTCGCGCCGCCGCCGCCCCGGAGGAGCGCGCGCCGCTGTGCAGCCTGGGCCACGGCGCGCGCAGCGCCGTCCTCTGCGCGCCCTTTACACGGTTGGCCCGACCTCTTGGTCGGCGGGCGCGGAGGGAGGGCGGTTCTCTCCTCCTCCTCCTCCTCCTCCTCCTCCTCCTCCCTCCTCCTCCTCCTCCTCCTCCTCCTCCTCCTCCTCCTCCTCCTCCTCCTCTCCTCCTCCTCCTCCTCCTCCTCCTCTCCTCCTCCTCCTGCTCCTCCCCTCCTCCCCCTCCTCCTCCCTCCTCCTCCTCCTCCTCCTCCCTCCTCCTCCTCCTCCTCCTCCCTCCTCCTCCTCCTCCTCCTCCTCCTCCTCCTCCTCCTCCTCCTCCTCCTCCTCCTTCCCCTCCTGCTCCTCCCCCTCCTCCTCCTTCCCCTCCTCCTGTTCTGTTCTGTTCGACGGCATTAGGGGACGATGATCCGCTGCCCGCACAAGAATTCAGATGTGGCGCACTTGCGAATGGCTTGACCTTAGACACCGACCTGTTGGGCCTCACAATACGGGTCAAGTGGACAAAAGAAGCACGCCAACGTTTGATCGAGAGGGGGGTGACGGGTCAGGTCGACACAGCTCCGCGGATGGACCTCACCCCTCTCTCGAAGCTCCTGGCAGGCGAAGGTGACAAAATGTCGGGCCAGAAACATGCAGAGTTCGGGAGGCAGATGCTTGTCCGACTGGGTCTCCCAGCGGCCGTTGACATCGCCTCTCTCCGAAGTGGTGTGACCTCCGTGGCTGCAGCGTCCTCTGTTCTCCATTGTGTGGACTTCTCTGCGCACGGAGGGAATATTCACAGTCAGGAGCATCGTCGGTTTCGTCATTTGCGATCCGAACATACACTGGTCAATCCAGACCGTGTCGACGTTAAAACCCATCGATGACAAGGTCCGCATGTGGCTAGTTTCCTTGAGAAACCAACTCGTTGGAGCAACCTGATTCGACGGGCACGCAGGGTGTTCAAGTATGCCACAGGCACCCGAAGCAAGACAAACGTACATGAAATAAAGCGCAGCACGATAAAGATCATTGGCTGTAGAGATCTGGGCCCACTCTCTGGGAGTGGCTAGAGGTCGGCCCCATTCATGCTGTAGAGACCGAAGCGATCTAGCTCCATGGTCTCTGGGGTCCTCTAGAAGTCGTGCTGGCATGCTGGTCTCGCTGGGGGGTCTGGCGAGCACTCCTATAGCGAGACCTTGGAAAACAAAAGCGGCTAGTTTGATGCGAGAATTGTGTATCCTGAGATCGCCATCGACATCATTATGTGCGATGTCGATCGATAAAACAGCTAGGGGCCCCGTAGGTGCCTCGAGAGCCTGAAAGAGCTCTACGCAATGCTGAAAGTCTTCTCTCTCTCCGCAAAAGAGATAGAGAACATTCCTCGTTTCACTAGGCTGAATCCTACGCGGGCTCGGAAGGGCTACCCCTTCGGCCTCGGGGAAACAAACGATGGGGGTGTAGGAGGAGCGGAGCAGAGGAGGCCCAAGACCATCCAGGGCAGAATGGAGGGCGTCACCAGGGTCCTCGGGGCGGGCGGGAACGTCGGCCTCAGTGGCACGCATACCCTTGGCCTTCAGAGAGGCCACCAAGGCGCTGTCATCTTCGCACAACTCCCTGTATCTCGCATCAGAGAGGGGATTCACGTACGGCTCCAAAGCTCAAGGCATCCCGTGCGGGCATGCCTTAAGTGCTTAAGGAGGCGAGGTCTCGTGACAAAGTCAACTCCACAGGCGAGGCAGTGACCCGTCTCAGCAATTCTGCCAGCAGGGTCGTCATGCTTCTTGGTGATGTGCGAACGCATGGCACCTTCGTGGAAACACTCATACTGGCAGGTGTCGCAGACGTATTTCGTGACAGGCTCGAGAAGCGGAGCGGAGTCGGGAGGCGGAATGGCGTGAGCCTTGCATGTGTTGCCCAACTCCTTTCTCCACAACTGTAGCCGGTGCTGATCTGCCTGCCATGTTTTAAAATTACGTGCTGCGGTCCTGCAGATTCTTTTCCAACGGGCTGGGTCGGCAGACGCTTGCAGCAACAACTCGCGGGCAGAAAGAGTGTGAGCTTCTTTAAAATCATAGAACTTCTGCAACCAATCAAGATCTTCACGGATGAGCGCACCCCAAGACTTCTTACGTCGGCCTTCCATATCGAGGAGCTGACGCAGCTGCTGCGGGGCCGAAGTCATCAGCCTAGCCAAGTATCGAAGTCGCGTGAGGCGCAGGACGTCAGGAACAGCGAGCCTGTTGACATCGAGCAGAACCTGCTCGTTCGCAACATGCGGCTGGTCAGGACGTCCGAGCCGTATCCCCAGGATGGTCCTGAAAGGAGTCAGATGAGCGGCGATCATCGCTTGATGTTGCTCCCTGGACAACTCCCCCCAAACGTGGGCTTTGTAGAGCAACCCCGAAGTACAGAGAGCGTCGACGTATTTAGCCCGAGTCTTGATGGGTAACCTTTTAGCCTTGAGAATCGTCCTACGAAGAGGTCCAAGACCCGTCTTTTGTTGGGTCCTACGGTGGGCCAGCTCTGGGGCAATGCTTCCACTCTGGGTTAACATGGTACCGAATACTTGTAGGACCTCTGGAGGAAAATTTCGTCGTCGTAGCGGGTAACATAAACAGGGTCAGTAACAGGGAAGAGGTCGGCCTTGACTGCGCGAGCTCCCTCGCCCCGTGGGTGAACCAGGAGCGCTGATTTGCCTTTTTTGAAATTGATGGTCATGCCTCTCTTGAGCGTGGCGTTGCTGATGGTGACTACCACGTCAGACATCGCCTGAGGGAGATCGGCAGCACTTTGAACCACAGCCATGACACAGAGGTCGTCAACAAAGGTGCTGTCCGCGAGACAATCGGTCTCAGCGTCCTGGGGCAACGAAAAGAGAGGGTCCTGCTGGGCGTCTAGCTCAAGCAGGTAGTTGGCACAGCTGAGATCCTCACGAATTTCGCGCACGATGGGCACGAAGAGAAGATTGAAGACGAGGTCGGCAGGCGAGCTGCCAGGACGGCTGCCTGTAGTGGTACGGATAACTCATCGGGGCCCTTCGGTTTTGAACCAGGCGCTGGTGTGAAGATCCGCCAGCATTCTTAACAGGTGAGCATTGTCGATGCCCGCCAAAACCGAAGGTTGGGCGATAGTGTGCCCCAGGATCGGCACCAGGGCCTCGGGGATATCGGCGGCGTCGATAGCGTCAGCTATGTCCTGGGGATCGCGAGGGAAAGGCATGACAATGGAGCGGATAACCTTGTAGAAAGCCGGCTTCAGATCGATTAAAGCAAGCCGTGGAGAGGCCTTTGGCGCAGGTAACAGCCGAGAAAGTGCGAACCATATGGGTCGCCATGTCGGTCCCTTTACATTGGGCCCCACCCATTTGGGTCTCAATAATGAGACCCGAAACAAGCGTTTTAAACTGGTCCCTCAAAAACTTGTGATGGTGCTTGGCAACATTGTTCACCAGGGGGATTTGACGATAGCTCTCGCGCATCGCCGCGCTGCCACTGTTCTTATACAAATCATGAGCCCACCCTCCCTTGAAGGCAAGAGGCTCCTGGGTATGCATGCCCGCCTTTAAGATGACTGGGCGCACCAGACGAGCGGTCTCGGCAGGTGCGCAGCGCAAGAGGTCGTCGACAATGTCATCTGGCCCTCCAGCCTTGCCAGAGGTAGCCTGCGAGACCGAGAAACGGAGTTGGTCCCTAGTCATCAGTTTTTCGACGGGGCAAGCGAGCGGGGGGGGGGCGATCACGATTATCTTCGCTGTACTTGTCACAAAGCCCTCTCTCGGTGTAGAGGGTCCCGCCTTCGACTCCCGCAAAGTAGTCTTGAATCGGGTTGGCCACCTCGGCTTTCGTCTGAAGGGGGCATCCGTCGGGGCCGTTACGGATGGGGAGCGCGCCGCTCTGATGTTTCATCCTGCGTCCTCCGAAAGCCTGAAGGTACCTAGCTATCTGCCACTCCTTCTTAGCATTCCCATCCTCGATGGACTCGCTCATCTCACTGACCATTCTCTCCAGGGTGTCAGTCCTATCGATGTCCAGCTTCTTTTTGAGCAGTCCAGCCGTGGCGGTGAGAAAGCCCCTAGGAGCCCCGTCCCAAGAATCAAGATCCAGGGGCTCCAAGAAAGCCAGGGCAGCGAGCCTAAGCTCCCACAGACAGGCCTCGAACAAGATGAGGATACTGCGAGCTTCTTCGCTGCGCTCGAAAACAGGGGCGGGAAATGGCAAAACCATATTGTTGGCCCAGTTGTACATGGCTTGGGCTCTTTTGTCGGGGGGCGCACGAAGGACGGCCTTGTTCCTTCTTCTCCACTTGACGAAGTAGAGGGTAAGCTGGTCGGTGTAGGGCTTCCTAGGATAGGCCACCTGGTCAGGGAAAGCGGCAACAGCCGCCCAAAGGATATGTTCCTGAACCTGGCTGTAATGTTTGTTGATATCGGTCGCCCATGGCATCAGTGGAATGGTACACAAAAGTGACTTAAAGATCTCAACTCTATGGTGATATTTGGTAAGCTTGCGGTTGTATCTCGGCCTGCAAACATCTTTTCTGTTACTGGGCGCAGCGCTGTCGTGGGTTGCCCACGCCATTCCTAGCGCAACAGGGAAATGATCATTCACATCCAACAGATCGCCGCGGTCACTCCACACTTGCTCGAAAACGATGGCAGGCACAAATGGTGGTTTCACAAAAACGTAATCTATCTTATGGTGAGCGCCATTCTTCACAAAGGTGAAACCGCTGGGCTCAATGTCCCTGCTCCAACTGGGGTCAGAAAAAGTAGAGGGGGGAACAAGGTTGAGCTCGCACATGAACTGGCGAAAGCAAGTGCCAGAGAGATTCTCTTCCTCAGCCCATCCTCCGACCCCGACGGCGGTAGACGTGATGCTGCCGACCCTAGCGTTGGCATCAACCGACACGACGTCGACCGACATCCGTTGGGCGATCGCGGTAGTCTCCTCCCACCACCTCTGTAGAGCGCCAGCGTCGATGGTCCTGCTCTGCGCGTCCTGATAGGGAGCGTGCAGGACCATGAAATTGAAATGAAGTCCTGGCGCGCGGACTTGCACAACAATCCTGCGGATGTCCTTATGCGTGACTAAAAAGTGGCTTTTCTGGAAGTACGTTGGGAGGCCTCGGTGAGTCATATATGGGAGGGTCAGCGAGAAACAGGCCTCAACACCGAAGTTTTTTTCAGTCGCCTCCAGAGGCAAGGATGTAGTAGCCATCGGCGGTCCTGGTCCCCATCAGGGGTCCGCGCCTCTTGGATGCCGAGGACCTGTATACCCTGCTCGTGGAACTGTTTCCTAACCAATTTGGCATTGTGTCTGCGCTGCTGTCTCTTGGTATCTTCGAGCATGGAGATCGCATTGTAAGTCGCAACATTGAGGGTGAGATCACCAGACAAATCCTTGGGGGGGTCGGGCCCTCCTTCGAAACCCAGGGGTAACTAGTGATGTGGGGATCCCGTCGCGTAAGTGCGCACGGGGGTGTCGAAGCTGGCCTGTCCTTCTTGCTCGGTAATCTCGGGATACGCGCTGCGATCGGCTTCCAGCTCGTTGACCCACGACCAGGCATCCCCCAACGCAGGGGTCAAGAGCATCGCCCAGTCGGGGTCGCGAGTCTCGGAGTCCGTTCGCCTACGCTTAGAGAGACCATCGACCAACTCGTTCCAAGGATGGGCCTTGTGGGACGGGACATGTCGAAACGTGAGGTCATACCTCGCACGCAAAGCGACAACAAGGTGGCGCAGCATAGCGCCGAACTCAGGGTGGGCAGAGGATTGAGCAGAACCTTCAGCAATCTGTATAGCAGAAACGGAATCAGACTCAATGACAAAATTCTCAGCCTCGTGCTGTCCCAAGAGCCCGATCCAGAGCAACGCCCAGAGGATTCCCCCCATCTCGGGCGCCGTGCTGCTGAAACGGGTGGTGTCAAGATAGACGCCAACGGATGAGAGAACCTTTCCTGTCCTAACCCCCAGAAAAGAAAAGGCTCCTGCTCTGTCCTTGGCCACCACGGCCATCGCCCAGGCCGCAGTGCTAGGGTCATGTTCGTCGAAGGACCCGTCGACGAAGATTGAAACCTGGCCGGTGACGTGCTCGCTAGTCGGGCACATGTCCAAGCCGAGCTGCGCGTGGGCGTGCAAGCCCACTCTGTTGACATCTAACTCAAGTTCTATCTGGCACCCTTCTTGTTGAAGGCGCGTGAGCAATCCTAACTGTCCCAAATTGCATCTGATCGAATCGGTAGGATCATCGCCCACGATCGCGACCTCGATCGGGATTCGACTGTCGAGGTCGAGGATCTGCGGCCCCGTGGGGCCTCCAGTCACCGAACGCCAACGAGTGTCTGGGTTCTGCGCCTCCGATCTGCCCAAACCACCGTCGGGAGGAGAAGAGGAGGCGGGGGTGGGATCAAAGAAGTGAAAAGGCACAGTCGTGGCGAATGCCACCTTAGACCTGGGCCTGTCTAATTCATGGTGGCCGCACTGGGGTGGCGGTGTGTGCTCGCTAGAGTCTGCATGCATGCTGCTGGGTGTCGGGCTCTCCCCATCCGACACCCTCTCATTGCCATGTAGGCTCAGTACTCGCACTCTGCGTACGGATCCATCTGGGCGGCATCGCTGCTCGGAACTCGGTGATCCTCTGCTGTCTTGGCGGCCGTCTCGACGTCTGATCGTCTCGGAGGCTTGCGGAACGCTGACATGGCTGTCCTCGACTTGCCTTTGTCGTTGGCTGGCCGTCTGGAGGATCCTGGAGCTCTCGTTCTTTGAGTGCGGGCACTTGGGCTCCTCGATGCTGACGTCCTCTGACTGCTGCGCTGCCGTGGCCCTAAGGAGAAGTTCCCGCCCTCGGAGCCGCTCTCGAAGGCTGCTGCCCTCTCCTTCACCGTGATCCATCCCGATGTTGTGTCCTGAGCAATATTCTCCGTCAACTGAATCGGGGTGCATGGCTGTGTCGGTGTTAACGATGGAGGCGATCTGGGAGCCGCGGTTGGCGGTGTTGGCGGCTGAGGAGATGGTGGCGCTGAGTGATGTCCAGATGCCATCGCCCCTGGCGTTGATGAACGTACCGCGTCTCGCATCATCATGGCCTCCATCATCTGCTGCATCTGCATCATCTGGTCGGCCATGGGCTTCAGGTGGGCCTCGACCTGCTGCTGGACTGCGTGCTGAATGCTCTCGCACGAAGGTGCTGTGCCTGCCGTGGACGCGGCCGGCGTCGATGCAGGTGTGGAGGCAGCGCCTGGAGGTGACTCCTCTGTCGGGCGCTCTGGGAAGACCACCGCGCCCTGGCTCGGCTTGTCCTCGTCCATGTCCGTGCTGCCTTCCATCTCCTTCTGCTGCTTCTCCTTCTCCATGAGCTGGTGGATCTCCATCTTGGTGCGCTTCAGCGCGTCCAGCTGGTCCTGGAGGTTGTCTCTGACGTTGATCTTCGCTTGGAGGTTGTCCTTGAGCATGGAGACTTCTTTGTTGGCTGCTTCCACGCGCAGCATCATCCTGGCGATCGTGGTCTCTGTCCAGGCACTCTGCTGATGTAGGCTCTTCTCCGATATTAACATCCTTCTCATAATGGATATAGTGGTGGCCAGCTTCTGTACTGGCTCTCGCATGGCCCAGGCTAAGTTGTACCTCTGCTGGAGCAGGTTCAGCCTGGAGCGAGTCTCTCTGTAGTACTCCTTCTTCTCCGACTCCGTGGCACGCGAACTCAACGGACGGTAGTCTGGATGAGCTTGTGCTTCTGCTGGAGTCGCCATACGAACATATGGGGCGCCATTGGACTTCGTCTCGTCTTCCCATGAGCGTGACTCCGATGTAGATCTCTGACTCTTCTGGCTCTTGGATCTCTGTCGGCCCTTGTGGTTGTTGGTGCCGTTCTCTTTCTTGGAAGACTTCCCATGACCGTTGCACTTGACGCAGTTCACCGATGTATTGCGAAGGCCTGACGGCCGGTGCCGCCGACCCTGTTCGCAATGCGCAGCAAGAGGCACGGGCTGTGGGATGGTTTGGGGGAACGGGGAGAAGGACGAGAAGGTGGGGGAGGGAGGTGTCGTATCTGACCCGGGACTTCCCCGGGACTCCCCCGGGACCCCCCCCGGGACCTCCTCTCCCCCCCCCGTCGGGGAAGGGAAAGGGAAGGGGCTTCCCTTCGACTCAATGACGACGTTGCTCAAGGTCGGTACGGGGGGGGGGCGTCGTATCTGACTCGGGGGGGGGGTCGCTACCCCCCCCCGCTACCCCCCCCCCCCTCCCGGCGGGGGAGGAATGAAAGGGAAGGGGCTTCCCTTCGACTCAATTACGAGGTTGCTCAAGGTCGGCTTGGCTGGAGCCCAGGGGAAGAGGAGTCCCAGGGGGGGGCGTCGTATCTGACCCGGGGGGGGGGTCGCTACCCCCCCCCCCCTCCCGGCGGGGGAGGGATCAAAGGGAAGGGGCTTCCCTTCGACTCAATTACGAGGTTGCTCAAGGTCGGCTTGGCTGGAGCCCAGGGGAAGAGGAGTCCCAGGGGGGGGCGTCGTATCTGACCCGGGGGGGGGGTCGACCCCCCCCCCCCCTCCCGGCGGGGGAGGGATCAAAGGGAAGGGGCTTCCCTTCGACTCAATTACGAGGTTGCTCAAGGTCGGCTTGGCTGGAGCCCAGGGGAAGAGGAGTCCCAGGGGGGGGCGTCGTATCTGACCCGGGGGGGGGGTCGCTACCCCCCCCCCCCTCCCGGCGGGGGAGGGATCAAAGGGAAGGGGCTTCCCTTCGACTCAATTACGAGGTTGCTCAAGGTCGGCTTGGCTGGAGCCCAGGGGAAGAGGAGTCCCAGGGGGGGGCGTCGTATCTGACCCGGGGGGGGGTCGCTACCCCTTCCCATGACCGTTGCACTTGACGCAGTTCACCGATGTATTCCAATTCTGCTGCCCGCATCTGCATTGCCATGCACACATCCATTGCGCCATCAACGGAACCTTCTGACTGGGGCTCCGCAGCGGGAGCAGAAAAGAAGAGGAATGCGGTGACCCTGGCAATGAACTTGGCCAGGGCGGTCGTGATGCCTAGGAGCGCTGTGCTCCAAATCTTCGGGCCGTGCTACGGACAGGCCCAGACCTAATCGCTGATTCTCGGGCGTCTATAGCCCTTCACAACGTTTAAGTCTTGAGCCAAAATGGCTACGGGCTCCCCTCCTCCTCCTCCTCCTCCTCCTCCACCTCCTCCTCCTCCTCCTCCTCCTCCTCCTCCTCCTCCTCCTCCTCCTCCTCCTCCTTTGGGGGGGTGATCAAAGGAGAGGGCGGGGGAGGGGCAGGGGAGCGAGAGGCGGACCGAGGATCTGGTGTCGGCGATGCGGGTGATGTGGCGTGGGGATGGTGGGCGGGGAAGCGGAATGGGACGGGAGAAAGAGTGGCTTGGCATCGCTCGGACGTGTGCATTCTTCCTTCGGCGAGGACCATCGAGGAGCGTCCTTGATCATTGGGCGAACAAAACCACGCACGAGGCCGAAAAAAACACAGGGAATGGACGTCCGAGCGATGGCGAGGTGGGGCGGGTGGTCAAAGGAGAGGGCGGGGGAGGGGCAGGGGAGCGAGA
>CAUYUJ010010713.1:339519-369519 GCA_963575745.1 Prorocentrum cordatum
AACCACGCACGAGACCGAAAAAAGCACAGGGAATGGACGTCCGAGCGATGGCGAGTTGGGGGGGGGGGTCAAAGGAGAGGGCGGGGGAGGGGCAGGGGAGCGAGAGACGGGTGGAGGATCTGGTGTCGGTGATGCGGGTGATGTGGCGGGGGGGGGGCATGGGTATGGTGGGCGGGGAAGCGGAATGGGATTGGAGGAAAGAGTGGCTTGGCATCGCTCGGACGTGTGCATTCTTCCTTCGGCGAGGACCCTCGAGGAGCGTCCTTGATCATTGGGCGGAAACAACCACGCACGAGACCGAACAAAGCACAGGGAATGGACGTCCGGGCGATGGCGAGTGGGGGGGGGGGTCAAAGGAGAGGGCGGGGGAGGGGCAGGGGAGCGAGAGACGGGTGGAGGATCTGGTGTCGGTGATGCGGGTGATGTGGCGGGGGGGGGGCATGGGTATGGTGGGCGGGGAAGCGGAATGGGATCGGAGGAAAGAGTGGCTTGGCATCGCTCGGACGTGTGCATTCTTCCTTCGGCGAGGACCCTCGAGGAGCGTCCTTGATCATTGGGCGGAAACAACCACGCACGAGACCGAAAAAAGCACAGGGAATGGACGTCCGGGCGATGGCGAGTGGGGGGGGGGTCAAAGGAGAGGGCGGGGGAGGGGCAGGGGAGCGAGAGACGGGTGGAGGATCTGGTGTCGGTGATGCGGGTGATGTGGCGGGGGGGGGCATGGGTATGGTGGGCGGGGAAGCGGAATGGGATCGGAGGAAAGAGTGGCTTGGCATCGCTCGGACGTGTGCATTCTTCCTTCGGCGAGGACCCTCGAGGAGCGTCCTTGATCATTGGGCGGAAAACCACGCACGAGACCGAAAAAAGCACAGGGAATGGACGTCCGGGCGATGGCGAGTTGGGGGGGGGGGTCAAAGGAGAGGGCGGGGGAGGGGCAGGGGAGCGAGAGACGGGTGGAGGATCTGGTGTCGGTGATGCGGGTGATGTGGCGGGGGGGGGGCATTGGGGGTGGTGGGCGGGGAAGCGGAATGGGATCGGAGGAAAGAGTGGCTTGGCATCGCTCGGACGTGTGCATTCTTCCTTCGGCGAGGACCCTCGATCGCTCGGACGTGTGCATGCTTCCTTCGGCGAGGACCCTCGAGGAGCATCCTTGATCATTGGGCGGAAAACAACACGCACGAGACCGAAAAAAGCACAGGGAATGGACGTCCGGGCGATGGCGAGTTGGGGGGGGGGGTCAAAGGAGAGGGCGGGGGAGGGGCAGGGGAGCGAGAGACGGGTGGAGGATCTGGTGTCGGTGATGCGGGTGATGTGGCGGGGGGGGGGCGGGGGGCATTGGTTGGGGGTGGGCGGGGAAGCGGAATGGATCGGAGGGAAAGAAGGGTGGGCGGGGTGGGCATGGGGGGAGGGTGCGGGAGGGGAGGGTGCGTGCTCCAAGGTATGAACAGCCTGTTCGGAGAGAACGGCCGCCCGAGCGTGAACAGCTTGGTCGGCGCCACGGGGAGGCCAGGGTCCCACTCCTCCTGCTCCTCCTGTTCCTGCTGCTCCTCCTCCTCCTCCTCCTCCTCCTCCTCTCCTCCTTCCTCCTGCTCCTCCTCCTCCTCCTCCTCCTCCTCCTCCTCCTCCTCCTCCTCCTCCCCGTCTTTTTCATTTCTCTACCATCGCTGATGCTGCTGATTTACCGTAAATTTCCGTGTCCTCGTCGTCTCTCTTCATCTTTCTCATCAACCAGCTCTCTTTGCTTTTTTGCCTTTGTCCTTCTCATACTCGTCCATCGTCGTCCTATTTACCCCTCATTCTCACACTCTCCCATCGCCCACTTGCCCTCAACCCCTCCTCCAGCTGCAGCTTCCACGTGTACAAGTGCTTGGCATCGCTCGGACGTGTGCATTTTTCTTTCGGCGAGGACCCTCGAGGAGCATCCTTGATCATTGGGCGAAAAAAACCACGCACGAAACCGACCAAACACAGGGAATGGACGTCCGAGCGATGGCGAGAGTGTGGAGGCGAGGCTCCTCCTCCTCCTCCTCCTCCTCCTCCTCCTCCTCCTCCTCCTCCTCCCCGTCTTTTTCATTTCTCTACCATCGCTGATGCTGCTGATTTACCGTAAATTTCCGTGTCCTCGTCGTCTCTCTTCATCTTTCTCATCAACCAGCTCTCTTTGCTTTTTTGCCTTTGTCCTTCTCATACTCGTCCATCGTCGTCCTATTTACCCCTCATTCTCACACTCTCCCATCGCCCACTTGCCCTCAACCCCTCCTCCAGCTGCAGCTTCCACGTGTACAAGTGCTTGGCATCGCTCGGACGTGTGCATTTTTCTTTCGGCGAGGACCCTCGAGGAGCATCCTTGATCATTGGGCGAAAAAAACCACGCACGAAACCGACCAAACACAGGGAATGGACGTCCGAGCGATGGCGAGAGTGTGGAGGCGAGGCAGGAGGCGTTCGTGCGGCGCTCGGCACGTGACGTTTTTGCCACGAGGCGTGGGCCACAGAGATCCTGCTTTCCGAGTGCGTCGCGCCGGCGGGTTCTGGAGAGGTTACAGTGAGCGGCTTGAATAAGGAACACTTACTTTTCAAAAGGGGCTCGGTCGTTCCTTAGGTTTGCATGCGTTATTTACAGTTCCTTATGCGTTATTTGTTAGTTATCGTTCCTTATGCGTTATTCCTTGGGATGAAAAAGGGGCTTCGTTCCTTATTTTTCGTTCCCTAGATCAGGCCGATGACTGTACACCATCACGTTCAGCACGGATTATTGCTTTTAGTTCCCTACCTAGGCTCTGCCTAGAAGGGTTCTTACTCGTTTGGCTTAAGGGGCCGGGCAGTGCGAAGCGCCCCGGGCGGTCCCCCCGGTCCCCTGGGAGCCCAGCGAAAGCAACAGCAAAAGTAAGAGCAAACGCGCGGTTCCCCCGGTTGCGCTCCCTGGGTGCCAAGCAAAAGCAAAAGCAAAGGCAAAAGTGAAGGCAAAAGCGAAGGCAAAGCACCATCACGTTCAACACGGATTGTTGCTTCTAGTTGACACTGCGAGAACTGTGAGGCGCTCCGGAGGAGTAGTTGTGAGAATTCGAGCACCGTAATAGCATCGAGAAGCATGGGGGTGCTGTGCGAGAGTGCGAGAAGTGGGCGCAGTGGCTGGTGCGCGCCAAGGACGCGCTACAGCGCGATCTCCCCACTCTCCCGAGCGTCCGCGCAAGGGGAGCAGCAGTAGCAGTAGCTGGCGGGTTCTGTTCGGCCTTTCCAGTCCCCCCCCCGCAACAGAAAGCTCCGCCGTCTCCCCATATGAGGTGCGCCTGGCGCATTGCACGCCTCCACATGGATGCACGCAGACCCAGAAGCGTTTGTGCTGCAGGAGCGCTGCCAACAGCCTCCCCGGTCAGCCAAGCCATGTTGGTCTTGCTGAGATGTCTGGCGCTGCCGACGGGAAGCCCACGCCGTGGCACAGGCCCTGAGTCGGACCGCCTGACTACACGACAGCCAACTTTGACAAACCCTGCGTCATCCGTGTGGGTAACGCATCTTCCGAGCGTGCTCCGCGTCAGCACTCCGATTCTGGCGCGCGTGGGACATCCTCCTCTGACCCGTCCCATCATCCTCGGTTACTCCTCGTCCTGCTCTGTGTCCTCCACCTGCATTTTCCACCTCTTGCTCCTCCTGGAGCCCAGGGCAGACGCCAATCTGGCGAATCTGGTCAGGGGTGCTGCCTGGCTGTGAGACTCTGCTCCCGTCAGGGCCAGGGACCCACCTAAGCGGACTGGATGGGGGACATATTATCGATGGCACACGCGTCGTCTTTCAGGAGGGACAAAACACACAAACACAGTTAATCGTCGCTTCCCCAGAAATATGGGAAACTATGGGAAGCGGAGGGGAAGACAGAAACCCAGAAAGTATGGGAAAATAGTGGGAATCTTGTTATTTGTGTCTATCTAAAGCCTGAGCACAAGGACCTTTGCGGCGAGGACATCGGCTGTGCCCGCCCCTGCAGGTCCACCACGCGCTCACGCGCACGAGCCGCCGCGGGAGAGCGGTACACGCCCTCTCTCCCTTGGATTCCCATCGACGAGCTCGGCGAGACGGGATCCGAGCACCGCACGCCTCGGGTGATACCTCCCTGATCAGACCGGCGGTGCCGATGCGAGGGTCTGCCAGCGGAGTTGCCGCGGCGGAGTCAGAACTCCGGGGAGATGACCAAGAGGAGTCCAAGCATGATTTTTGGCGTTCCTCGGTTGATGATACCCATCGGTCGGAAGAAGTGGGTAGAAACATGAAGTAGGAAAGCGCTGAAAGTAGATTGGAATCTGGGAATCCAAAAATACCTACTTTCAACGACCGAGGGATGTGGTGCCGTCTCGGTATCCACCCAACTCGACTTCAGCCGTTGCGCCTCTGGGCCCGTTGCAGCCCGAGCCGGCGGATGCAGTCCGATGGAAACAGCCGCAGACTCATAATAAGTTTATTGCTCATTGGTCCTGGCCCTCTGACCCGTTGGGTTATGCACGAAGGAGGAGAGGTGGGTGGTAAGGTAAATCGTCTGTTTGCGTCGAACTGTTACGTGCTGTAGATTCAGGGGCGGGCCGCCCGCAGTCTCACCATCCGTCACGTTCTGTGCCGAAGAGTCGCGGCGAGCGCGCATGATGGGTCGCGCCTGCGAATTCCCTGGTCAACAGGCTCGTGACCCACGCGGGCGAGGGCAGCGCGAGCAGCCGGTGCCAGAAGGCCGTGAAGCAGCTCCTGGGCGGCGCGAAGCGCGGCGGGCGCCCCGTCGGCACCCTGCAGGAACGGGGCCGCGCAGCTCCGCGTGGAGGGCGAGCCGGTCCCCGCGCAGGCGACGGACGCCGCCCTCGGAGCCTCCTGCGAGCGCCGCCCGATTCCTGCAGGTGCAGAGGTGGCAGCTCGAGCCGGCGCTCGGTGGCGCAGGCAGGAAGAGGCTCAGCTGCGGAAGTCCGGCGTGGGCGAGGGTGGAGATGGCCGAGTCGCCCGTCCACGCGGGCGGCGCGAGCGTGGCGAGAGAGTGTCAATCAGGGGATGGCTGGCGGCGTCTGGCGGCCGCAGGCGCCAGCAGCACCCGCAAGGCACGCCAAGGCGTGCGCGCCGATCGGGCGCCGAGCGGTGCTGGGCACCGGCGTGCCGGGGCAGGGGGCGGTTTGTTGGGGCCTGGGCTTGCACGGCCGTGGTGGGGGCCATCACTGCACCGCACGCGGCCAGGCGTCGGTTGGTCGTCTCCATCGCACGCCGTGCGCAGCGCGTGCGCGGCGAGGGGGCACGGGGGATAGTGAGATGGTGACGATCAGGCAGCTTCGTTCCTCATTGGTCCGCTGCGAGTTCCTGTCGCAACTGCGCTTGGCAGCTCAGGGTATGGACCGTCCAGACGGAACAATGATTATGTGCGTCCAGGACTTCGTGTTTGACAACAATTGCGCAGCTGACACGGTCCAGATCCACAGCGTCGTCGACGAAACCGTAGCGGATTCTTTTGTCTGAGTTTCTAGTCCTTTGGCGCTCCAAGACGTGCGAGCGTGCTGGTTAGATCCACACAGTGATAGCCCACTGTGGGCATTGTATCAGGACCTCTGTCGCGACGTGTTTGCTAGATCTTCGATCACATCACACACGCGTGGACTTGTATGCTGCTGCGGTTCAGCACAAGTCTAACCATGCATTGCTGCGAGTTTTGTGCGCGGTGCATGCTGTTGAGATGGTCCTCCACGACAGGGGTGTTGTATCGGTGAAGTTGATGGGCAATAGGGATGCGATAGCAGGGTGCTCTGCTGCTACCACCTGGGCCAAGCTCTTGCTGGTCTCTTTGCTGGTTCGAGACCAGCTAGGACGTCCACAGCTCGAAGGGTGGAACGTCATTGATGATGTTGCGTTGCAGGTCGTTGCCCCTCGTTGGGTCACTACTTTGCAGTTGGGAGGAGTGCGGTCCCTTGCGGGCGGTTCCGTCGCGCGCAACCTGCCCGCCTCAGCCAAGTCGAAGTACTTGTGCAGCAGCTCGGCCCTGGACAGTTGCAGCAGGGTTGGAGCCTCCCGCCAACCAGTCGCGTGGACACATCTCGTAATCTGGGGACGGGCGCCCCCTGAGATAATGCGGGATGACGATTAATTGAAAAATGGGGGGGGGACGATTAAAAAAATAGTTTAGTGCAATTTCTGCAGAACTTTCTGACTGGAGGAGAACGGTTAAAAGAAATAGTTTTCCAGCCCGCGGCCGGTTTCTTCGAATCGTCATCTTAGGCGCCGCCGCGTGAACACGACCCCCGGTCATTTATTAATCGTCATCCTCCATTTTTTGGTGGACCCCAAACATGGTGGTGAGAACACCCGGTGGTGAGTTTTGGGCGATTTGGGTAATGGTTTTCGAGCGCTGGCTGGCCCAGGAAACGCAAAACCTCGTGGCGACCGCGTGTCCCCAAACCTGGTGGTGACCCAGAATGATTTCTTTGGGGAATCGGGGTCACCACCGGGTGTCTCACCACCTGGTTTGGAGACCACCAAATTTTTCTGAGGGGGCTCGGTGGGGTCCGGCGGGATCCGGCAACTCCGACGAGCGTGCGCCGACGCGGCCGGGGTGCGGCGCGCGGGCCCACGGCGGCCTCGGCCCCTGCGGGGCTCCGGCACCGCGGGGGCCCCGCCCCGTCCCGCGAGGAGGGCGGCGCGGCGTCTCGGAGCCTCGGGCAGTCTCGGACGCCTGGCATCGCTCGGACGTGTGCATTGTTCCTTCGGCGGGGACCATCGAGGAGCATCCTTGATCAGTTGGCGAAAAGACCGCGCACGAAACCGAAACAAACACGGGAAATGGACGTCCGAGCGATGCCCAGGAGAGGAGCAGCGGCAGGTCTGCGGCTCTACAGCTACGAAGAGGGCCCCGGGGTCGACCCCCCGGTCGGCCACGTACAGTCGGGGCCCTGAAGAAGGAACCCTTTTCGCTGGGGAGGGGTTCCGCGTGTCTCAAGTGTCTCACAGCTTGCCTCAGGCTTTCCTTATGTTTCCGATAGGAAATCGAAGTTTAAATTATGGAGAAAAGGGGCCTCGTTCCTTCTTTAGGGTTCTTAGGTCAACGCCCCGACTGTAGCCCTCGTAGCGTTCCAGTGGTCGGCGTCGGTCTTGGAGCTCTTCCCCAGCATAGCAGGCTCGGACCAGTGCGTGCCCGGAGGGCGCGAGGACGAGCCTGAAGTCCACAGGGTCGCCGCGGACTGCGGCGGTGTCGCCTGCAGAGGTAGCTGCGCTTGCGCTTCGAAGGGTTGGATGGGCGCTGGTTCCTGGTGCTCGTCTTGTAGCACATGGGCAGCAGGTGCTCGACCTCCGACGCGCGCTGCCCCTGCTGGTCCAACAGCTGGCAGGAGCAGGTGCGAGGCGAGCCTCCGATAGGCAGGCCCTGGCCGCGCGGTGACCAGAAGCTACGTCGTGGCTTCCTCTCCCCCTGCATCGTGCCCCTGGGCTCTGGGCGAAACGGCATCAGAAGACGCTAGTTGGTTGCTGGAGGTCACTGGCCGCATGTGCGGCCAATATCGGCATGGGCCAGCGAGCGAGCTCTCCTGAGCGCTGCTTGCGGAGGGGCCCTAATGGTCCGCTGCGGCACGCGACTCACAAGTGCCCCAGGCATGACGTGTTGCGCCGTGAGAGTGTCAGCAGGCTCCATCCGGTGAGCGCATCCGGGGCGAAGGAGCGGGGCCTCGAGATGGGCGAGGGGCTCGCTCGAGGCCTCTTCCCGTCGCCCGTGTTCGTCTGCCCTGTGCCGGTGGACCCCGAGCAGTCCATGCACGGGCAGCACAGCCCCGCCTTGGGGGTTGCCGATTGGCGCCCTTTTGCTGGACGGCGCGGCCCCGTGGGCCGACGACCCTTTTTTTTGCTCGAGCTGGGTGGCCGATCGTTCAGACCAATGAGTTCGGGGACAATGTTCGACTAGACGTAAGAGTGACCTTTCGCCGGAGTGACCTTGGCCTTTGGTGCGGGCACAGATGGGTCCCCAGATGGCTGAAAACGAAGCAGTAGCAGCTGCTTGCGCGCCTAGGTTTGGTCCCCCCGCGGCCCCAAAAAGTCGCGCACCAAAGGTCACTCTTACCCAGGGTCACTCTTGCGTGTAGCCGAAATGTTCGGGCAGAACGAAAGGGGGGGATCGGGAAAGGGGGGGTTACGAAATTTGCTGCATGCAGCTGGTTTCGGCCCCACCGAGGGGCCCCTTCCCCCCCCCCCAATGCTGATGCCATTGGCCCCCCCCCCCGCGCGATGGTCCCCCCCGACCCCCCTGTGGGCGTGGCGTGGTGCTGCGCTGCGGTGCCCCCCCCTCCCCCTGTGGATGTGGTGTGGTGCTGTGGTGGTTCAGAGGTGGGCGTGGCGTGGTGCTGCGCTGCGGTGCCCCCCTCCCCCCCCCCTGTGGATGTGGTGTGGTGCTGTGGTGGTTCAGGGGTCGTCGTCGTCGTCGTCGTCGTCGTCGTCGTCGTCGTCGTCGTCGTCGTCGTCGTCGTCGTCGTCGTCGTCGTCGTCGTCGTCGTCGTCGTCCTCGTCGTCCTCGTTGTCGTCGTCGTCGTCGTCGTCGTCGTCGTCGTCGCCGTCGTCATCGTCGTCATCGTCGTCGTCGCCGCCGCCGCCGGCGTCGTCGCCGCCGCAGCCGTCGTCGTCGTCGTCGTCGTCGTCGTCGTCGTCGCCGTCGTCGTCGTCGTCGTTCGTCGTCGTCGTCGTCGTCGTCG
This sequence comes from Prorocentrum cordatum, assembly GCA_963575745.1. Taxonomy (NCBI): domain Eukaryota; class Dinophyceae; order Prorocentrales; family Prorocentraceae; genus Prorocentrum; species Prorocentrum cordatum. The sequence goes on from CAUYUJ010010713.1 coordinate 348,207, forward strand.
TCGTCGTCGTCCGTCGTCGTCGTCGTCGTCGTCGTCGTCGTCGTCGTCGTCGTCGTCGTCGTCGTCTCTGGGACTATACCATCTGGGGGGGGGGGGCCCGAGGAATCCTGGGACCATACCATCTGTGGGGGAGGGGGGGAGGGCCGTGGGCCCGGAGCCCGGGACCATATATAGCCGCCCATGGCGCCAGGAGGCGCCGGGGAAATCAGCTACATGAACCGATTCTCAACCCCCCCCCTTTGCGATTCCCCCCTTTCACCCGACCCGAAATGTGGAAATGTGGCAGCTGCGCACAGGCCGCTGCCCCATCTGCTGCTGCCCTGAGCCCCAGGCAGACGGCGCGAGACGCCTGGGGCCATACAGTCGGGGCGTTGACCTAAGGAACCCTGAATATGGAACGAGGCCCCTTTTTACCATACGTTGAACTTCGATCTCCAATCGAGAACATAAGGAAAACCTGAGGCAAGCTGCGAAGCGATTACGGAGCCCCTCCCCAGCGAAAAGGGTTCCTTCTTCAGGGACCCGACTGTACGATCTCGATGCTGGGTTTTTGATCCCTTGGCCCCCTTCGATGTGCTCGCGAAAACTTTGCCGGCGCTGGAGGAGGGGGGGGGCCTCCTGTGGAGGCCGTTCTGGGGGGCGTTCACCTCAAGGGGCCCAAGAACACAAATAAATACACACAAATCAAAGGATTTCCCATATCTTCCTATATATTTGTGGGTTTTTGTCTTCCCGCCCAATTCCCATGTTTTTCCATATTTTCTGGGGGATCGACGATTCATTGTGTCTGTGTGTTTTTTCCCCTCCTGATCACCAGGGGCGACTCTCGAAGACAGAGGCCCGCTGCGCCCAGGCCCGGGGCCCACGCGGGGGCAGCCGCGGCGTGGGAAGTCAAGGGGAACGCCCGCGCGGGCCGCCCAGCGAAGCAGGGAGCGGCCCTGCGCGGTGTGTAGCAGGTAGGGGCCAGTCTGAGCTCTGGCGTGGTGTCAGGGAGCTGGCGGCGAGTCGGCCAGCTGGGCTTCCACGTTCCACGTTGACGCCGAGGAGCCCGGCCACTATGATTTGACGAAGGCGCACTGGCGCTCGCGAGGCCCCGAGGCTGAAGGCGTGGACCCCGAGCCCCAGGAGCCCGACCAGAGCCCAAGCCCGCCAGTTAGTTGGACTGAGGCAGGTCCGCCGCACCAGTTGGGGCGCGGGGTGGGCGAGGGGTCGGGGGAGTCTGCGCGTGCATTCTCTCGGCGGCGAGGCCCCTCGCTGCTGCGGGCTCGCGGGCTTGGACGTGGCCCCCCCGTGTTTTCGGCCCCGTCTTCCGCTTAAGCGTGGCACGGTGTCCCCGGGCGGCACGTTGGCCCACGGCCCGGATCTGCGCGCGAGGCGGAGCCAGGCAGCCGCCCGAGAGCCGCCCAGGAGAGCTCGCAGGGGCGCGCCTCCTCCGCGCAGGGCTCGGAGGCGAGGTTCCTCCCCAGCGCGGCGATGCCTCGCAGGAGAGGCCCTGCCCGCGCTCCCGCGCCGCCCTTGCCCCCTTTTTTGGCGGCCGCGCTGCCGGCCGAGGAGCAGCCGAGGACGGCGGGGCCTTGGGAGGGGGGGTAGGGGGCGACACGCGAACCCATACCCCTGCCCCCCACGACTTCCTGAAGGGGAGGGTGGGGCTCACTTCGCTCGGGGCGCCCGAGCCCGCGGGCCACGGGGAAGCCGCCCATCCCACGGCCCGAGCGCTCGCAGCGCCTCGGTGCGCCCTCAGGGGCCGCCCCCCCCCCCCCAATAGGGGGCCACATGCGAACCCTGCCCCTGCCCCCCACGACTTCCTGAAGGGGAGGGTGGGGTTCACTTCGCTCGGGAGCTCCCGATGCGAAGTGGACCCCACCCTGCCCCCCTCAGGAAGTCGTGGGGGGCAGGGGCAGGGTTCGCGTGTGGCCCCCTAATGAGGGTCAACCCATCGCGTATCATGCCCATCCCATTCCTGCCTCGCCTCGCCTCCTGAGTTCGGCAGCAGCGGCCTCGGCCGCTCGGTTTCTCGTCGCGCTGTGGTGCGAGCTTTTCCCTTCCATCTCGTCCTCCCTCGTCTCTGAATCATTTTCTCTGCTTTCTCTCTGGTGTGAAGATTCTGTGTTTTGTCGTCGGGCTGGCAGCCGCCCTCGAAAGCAGCGCGCTCCGCTCGGGGCATCCGCCCGGACGGGGTTGCCGCGTGGAACGGCTTCCGTGTGCCATCGGTCCACAGCCTCACCCGCCAAGCTTGTCACCACCCACCAAGCCACCCCAACCACCCGAAGGCTCAGATTTACCATCGATTTCTAGTGGGAGGGGGCCTGGGAACATCGAAAAAACACATATGGAGCCCATACCCCCCCCAACCCGAAATTCGGGTCTTCGGGTTGGGTTGGGGTGGTCTGGTAGGTAGTCAGCTTGCGGCCCACTTGTCCCTGCCCAGTGTGTGAGACGCCCGGCTCTCGGGGCCGTGAGCGGAGGGCCGTGCGCAGACCTACCCCCTTTCTCCTCTCTCCCTCCCGTTCTGCTCCCGCCTCTGCTCGCGAGGGCCTCTTTGCGCGCGTCGCGTCCATATGGGCCGATCAGCGCACGCGCGAGTCTTGGCGTGCAGTCGGTGTCATCTGCCGTTGTCTGCTTTCCTCCCCTCCTCTTCGTCGCTTCGTGAAGTCACCCATGCCGCTTCGCATCGGGGTCACGTTGAACACTCTGCACACGGACGCGTGCGAGCGGACGGCCACCATTCGCCACTCCGTCTCACGCTGTGGCGAAGCCACGCTGTGGTGTTGTTCAGTCACCGAAGTTGGGATCGTTCATCATTGCTTTTGAGGTGACAAATCCCATCCCGTTTATCCGTAAGGGCTTCGCCCCCTGCCGCCAGCCCCCCCTCTATCATAATGCTATACATCAGAGTCGCGTCGGTGCGTCTCGGCGCTGCCTTGGCGCATCTGGGAACATAGTGCGGGGGCGGATCGGAATCATCAGCGCATATTGAGACGTTGGCGTTATCGAAGACGCCTACGGCGAATCACCGCCGCCCCTGCCTTTTTGGAAGCGCCTGCGTGGCCGAAAGTTGGGTTTGAGCTTGGCCAAGCTATGGGGCCACGCGTTCCCCGAGTGGGTTTCGAATGCCTTCGGGGAACACGGAGTCGGGCGAGCTATCGGACCAGGTTGCTTCCGAGCTTTCGGGCCTCCTGGAGGACGTCTTGGTGGGCTCTTGGGCCGTCTTGGAGGCCCTTTGCGGGCCTTTGGGGCAGTCTAAGGCCATCTTGAGGCCATCTGAGGCCGTCTTGGGTGCATATTTGAGCAATCTTCGCTGTCTTGGAGGCCTTCTTGGCCGTCTTGGAGGCATCTTGGAGGCCATCGGAGGCCAGCTTCGGTGTCTTCGGGGACATCTTGGGCCGTCCTGGGCTCTTCTTGGGGCCCTCTTGGGGGTCTCTTAGGCTGTCATGGGGCCATCTTGGAGGCCTCTTGGGCGCTCTTGGGGCGATGTTCGGGGCCTCTTGGGCCGTTTTGGGCCGTCGGAGAGCTGATAAGAAGAACATGCCAACATCCTTCAACAGTCTAAGGACAATTAATGATGTTGGCCTCTTCGGGCCTTCCTGGAGGACGTCTGAGAGGCGTCTTGGGCTGTCTTGGAGGCATCTTGGGCGCCTCTTGGGCCACCTTCGGCTCTCTTGGGGATATTTCTGCCGTCTTGGATGCCATCTCGGTCGCCTTGGAGGTCATCTTGACAGACTTGAGGTATCTTGTAGACCGTCTTGGCCATTTTTGAGACCTCTTGCGCCGTCTTGCGGCCCTCTTGGGGCTGGCTTGAAGGCCTCTTGGGCAGTTCTTGAGCCATCTGGGAGGCCTCTGGGACTAGTTTGGGGACTCCTTGGGCCGTCTACGGCGGTCGGAACACCAAAGCCGAGGAATAACAACAATCCTTCAACAACCTAAGGAGCATTCAAGATTCTGATGTAAAACACCTGGGGCCATCTTGGCCGTCTTAGCGGCCATCTTGGCCGTCTTGAAGCTCATCTTCACCGTGTTGGAAGCATCTTGGAGGCCATCTTGGGCGTCTTGGTGACCGTCTTGGGCGTCTTGGAGGCATTTGGAGCCGTCTTGGCGCCCTCTTGGGGCCGTCTTGGGGGCCTCTTGGGCCGTCATAAGGCCATCTTGGAGGCTTCTTGGGCGCTCTGGGGGCGATTTTTCGGGCTCCTTGGGCCGTCGTGAGCCGTCGGAAGGCTCGAAAATAACGAAAGCCAAAGTCCTTCAAACACATACGGAAAACATGGATTTTGACCTTTCCGGGCTCTCGTGGAGGACCTCTTGGAGGCCTCTTGGGCCGTTTTGGAGGCCTCTGGGGCCGTCTTGGGCCGTCTGAGAGGTTTCGTGTGCGAACTTGGATGCATTTTGGACTCTTCTGGGCCGTCTTGGAGGCCATCTTGGACCATCTTGGCCATCTTGGAAGCCACCTTGGAGCCATCTGGATCAGGACAAACTTTTGGAACCACCCCTTCTGGGCCATTCCAGGCCATTCCGCGACCCCGGCGGGCGGGGCCGAAACCCCAGGGAGAGTTCTTTTGGAAGAAAACCAGAACCTAAAGCGAAAGGATCCAGCACGTTGGGCACCCTTGTGATGCATCAACAGAGGGCGGCGGATCGAAGACGCCTACGGCGAATCACCGTCGCCCCCTGCCTTTTTGGAAGCGCCTGCGTGACCGAACATTGGGTTTGAGCTTGGCCAAGCTATGGGGCCGCGCGTTCCCCGAGTGGGTTTCGAATGCCTTCGGGGAACACGGAGTCGGGCGAGCTATCGGACCAGGTGGCTTCCAAGCTTTCGGGCCTCCTGGAGGACGTCTTGGAGGGTTCTTGGGCCGTCTTGGAGGCCTCTTGCGGGCCTTTGGGGCAGTCTAAGGCCATCTTGAGGCCATCTGGGGCCGTCTTGGGTGCGTATTTGAGCAATCTTCGCTGTCCTGGAGGCCTTCTTGGCCATCTTGGAGGCATCTTGGAGGCCATCGGAGGCCAGCTTCGGTGTCTTCGGGGACATCTTGGGCCGTCCTGGGCTCTTCTTGGGGCCCTCTTGGGGGTCTCTTAGGCTGTCATGGGGCCATCTTGGAGGGCCATCTTGGAGGCCTCTTGGGCGCTCTTGGGGCGATGTTTCGGGCGAGCTATCGGACCAGGTGGTTTCCGAGCTTTCGGGCCTTCCTGGAGGACGTCTTGGAGGGCGCCATCTGGGCCTTCCTAGGCCTGGGTGCATCTTGGGGCCATCTACGCTGTCTTGGAGGCTTTCTTGGCCGTCCTGGAGGCATCTTAGAGGCCATCTTGGGCCGTCTTAGAGGCCATCTTCGGCGTCTCAGCGGCCATCTTGGGCCGTCCTGGGCTCTTCTTGGGGCCCTCCTGGGGGCCTCCTGGGCTGTCATGGGGTCATCTTGGAGGCCTCTTGGGCGCTCTTGGGGCGATGTTGGGGGCCTCTTGGGCCGTCTTGGGCCGTGGGAGAGCTGATAAGAAGAAAATGCCCAAACCCTTCAAAAACCTAAGGACGGTCAATGATTGTTGCCCTTTCTGGCCTTCCTGGGGGACGTCTTGGAGGCCTCTTGGGCACCTCTTGGCCAGTCTTAGGCCATCCCGGAGCCATCTTGGGCCGTCTTGGAGGCTTCTTGGACGAACTTGAAGGCATCTTGGACTCTGAAGCCATCTTGGACCATCTTTTGCGACGTGGAGGCCACCTTGGAGGCCATCTTGGGCCAACGTGACCATCTTAGAGGCTATCTTGAGCCGTCTTGGAGAATTGTGTGTGGACGTTGGGGTGGTTTATGCTGCCTTGTGCGGCCTCTCGGGTGGCTGGCGGGGCGGGCCGAGTTTTCCCAAAAGAACCAAAACCGAAAGGATCTAGCACGCCGGGCACCCCTGTGGCAAGCCAACAAGGGGCGGCGGGTCGAAGACGCCTACGGCGAGTCACCGCCGCCCCCTGCCAGGCTATCAGACCATGTGGTCCCCGACTCGGTTTGGAAAGCCTTCGGGGAACACGTGGGGGAGGACGGGGAAGAGGAGGAGAGTGAGGAATGGGCGTGTTCGGGGCCCCTTGGGGGCTCGTGTGAGCTTTTGGAGGCGTCTTGGGGCCTGCTGGCCGAAGGTTGGGTCAAATCCTTGCCAATCTTTCGGAACGAGTGTTCCCCGAATCTGTTTGGAAAGCTTTCGGGGAACACGTGGAGGAGGTTGGGGAAGAGGAGGAGAGTGAGGGAAAAGGGGAAGGGAGGAAGAGCCCTCTTGGGAGCCTCTTGAGGCACTCTGGGGCTCAATTGGGCCATCTTGGCCGTCTTGGAGGCATCTTGAAGGTAATCTTGGCCGTCTGGAGGCCATTTTGATCCTTTCGGGCCTTCCTGGAGGACGTCTTGGAGGGCTCTTGGGCAGTCTTGGAGACCTCTTGCGGGCCTTTTGGGCAGGCTACGGCCATCTTGAGGCCATCTGGGGCTGTCTTGGGTGCATCTTGGGGCCATCTTCGCTGTCTTGGAGGCCCTCTTAGCCGTCTTGGAGGCATCTTGGAGGCCATCTTGGCCGTCTTAGAGGCCATCTTCGGCGTCTTCGGGGACATCTTGGGCCGCCTTGGGCTCTTCTTGGGGCCCTCTTGGGGGCCTCCTGGGCTGTCATGGGGCCATCTTGGAGGCCTCTTGGGCTCTCTTGGGACGATGTTGGGGGCCTCTTGGGCCGTCTTGGGCCGTGGGAGAGCTGATAAGAAGAAAATGCCAAAACCCTTCAAAAACCTAAGGACAATCAATGATTGTTGTCCTTTCGGGCCTTCCTGGAGGACGTCTTGGAGGCCTCTTGGGCACCTCTTGGCCAGTCTTAGGCCATCTTGGAGCCATCTTGGGCCGTCTTGGAGGCTTCTTGGCCGAACTTGGAGGCTTCTTGGACCCTCTTGGGCCGTCCTGGAGGTAATATTGTACCATCTTGTTCCATCTTGGAGGCCATCTTGGGCCAACGTGACCATCTTAGAGGCCATCTTGAGCCATCTTGGAGAATTGTTTGTGGACGTTGGGGTGGTTTGTGCTGCCTTGTGCGGCCTTTCGGGTGGTCGGCGGGACGGGCCGAAGCCTCAGGGAGTTTTTCTAAAAGAACCAAAACCGAACGGATTCAGCACGCTGGGCACCCCATATGACGAATCAACACGGGGCAGCGGATCGAAGACGCCTACGGCGAATCACCGCCGCCCCTTGCCTTTTTGTAAGCGCCTATGTGGCCGAACGTGGAGGCCAGACCTGCCAAGCTATCTGACCATGTGTTCCCCGAATCGGTTTGGAAAACCTTCGGGGAACACGTGGGCATCTTGAAGGTCATCTTGGCCGCCTGGAGGCCATTTTGACCCTTTCGGGCCTTCTTGGAGGACGTCTTGGGGGGTTCTGGGGCCGTCTTTGAGGCCATCTTGAGCGTCTTGGAGGCCTCTTGGGCCGTCTGGGCGATCTTAGGGGGCACTTGGGCCGTCTCGGACCGTCAGAAGGCCGAACAAAAAGCAAATGCCACAATCCTTCAAAAACTCATGGAAAATCCATGATTTTGGCCTTATCGGGCCTTCCTGGAGGCCCTCTTGGAGGCCTCCTGGACCGTCTTGGGCCATCTTAGTGCCATCTTCGGCCGTCTTGGTGGGCCCCTGTCCCGTCCGACGCCTTCGGAAGCCGTTTGGGGGGCCTCTCTGAGCCGACTTGGGGCCCTCTTGGAATGCTCAGGGCCGTCTTGGAGGCCATCTTGGGCGTCAGAAAAGCCTCCTGGGCCGTCTTGGGGGCCTCTTGGGGCCGTCTTGGGAGCCTCTTGGGTCGTTCTGGGGCCATCTTGGAGGCCTCTTGGGCGATCTTTGGGCGATCTTTGGGAACTCTTGAGCCGTATCGTGCCGTCGGAAGGCTGAAACGAAGCAAATGTCAAAATCTTTCAGAAACTTCCGGAAACTTAGTGTTTTTGGCCTTTTCTGGCCTTCCTGGAGGCCCTCTTGGAGGCCTATTGGGCCGTCTTGCGCCAGCTTCGAGCCAACTTCGACGCGGGAGACACAGATTCGGCCTGGAATCGGCCATTGCGCGCCGAATCTGCGTCTCCCGCGCCCTTGGGCCCCCCGCCAACAGGGGGAGCGCGGGAGGTAGCGCGGGAGACACAGATTCGGCCTGGAGTCGGCCGTTGCGTGCCGAATCTGTGTCTCCCGCGCCTGGGGCCCCCCGCCAACAGGGGGAGCGCGGGAGGGAGCGCGGGAGACAGATTCGGCCTGGAGTCGGCCGTTGCGCGCCGAATCTGTGTCTCCCGCGCCCTGGAGCCCCCCGCCAACAGGGGGAGCGCAGGAGGGGGCGCGGGAGACGCAGATTCGGCATGGAGTTGGCCATTGCGCGCCGAATCCGCGTCTCCCGCGCCCTGCGGATTCGGTGCGCAAAGGCCGATTCCGTGCCGAATCCGTGTCTTCCGCTCTGCCTCCTGCGTTCCACCTATCTCTTGGCACCGCTCGGACGTGTGCTTTTTTCTTCCGGCGAGGACCCTCGAGGAGCCACCTCGATCATGTGGCGAAAAACCACGCACGAAGCCGAAAAAGGCACAGGAAACGGACGTCCGAGCGATGGCCAGATCTGGTCGGGGGCCCCGAGGCGCGCCTCCCGCGCCTCTGCGGCGCTGCGCCCGCGGAGGCAGCGCTCGGCCCCGCCTGGCGTGCCGAGTCCTGCGGGCCCACTGCGCACAAACGATCCGCTGTTGTGTGTGTGTTTACACTTTCGCGATCGTGCACGCCACAGTTGTGCAGCAGCGGCGCACCCATCGCCCCGAGGATCCCCTGGCCTTCCCTTCCCTCCCGTCCCCCTTGCCCGTCCTCGCTCCCCGTCCCTGCTCCCCTGCCCCGGTCTCGCTCCCTCGTCTCCCTCCGACCGATCCTATCCGCCCCTCAGCAGCATGCCGGACACGGTCGACGACGAAGTTGGCGCTCTTCGCCGTCCCAGCCTCGTGAGCGAGACTGGCATGCTCAAGGACAGGTGGTGTTCCTCTACCCCTCCACCTCCCTTCCGCCCTCCCCCACTCTACCTCTCTCTCTTCCCTCCTCTCCCTCTCTCTCTGTCTCCCTTTCGTTTGGTCTCTCCCTCCCTCCCCTCCATCCCTGATCCGCGGAATCCGCACCCGCCCAACAGTAGGGCAGGTGTTCACCAGAGCCAGGTGCGTGAGTCAAGAGTCCAACACCCTCGGCTACAAGGGGGGAAAGCTGCTGCCTACAGATATACCGCTCCGGCTTCCGCGGCGACCAACCCCGACGCCCGCATGCCAAGTTCATTGGCTGAGCCATTCACACCTCGCGAAAATACAGCGCCAGTTTTTATACATGCTCCGCGTGCGGATCATGCATTAAGAACAAAGGGATTCAGTATTAAAAACAACGATGAGTTCATGCATGAGTTCACGCAGGGATTAAATGTCCTAAGTCTAAACAATCATATGTATTAGAAACTGCCCTGTATGGCTGCACTGCCGCCCGATCGCTGGCGAGTCCGTCGCCTTCAGCGTGGGGCCCCCGCTGGGCGCGCGCCGCAGGCCGGAGCGGCCAGGCATGGGGCTAGGAACAGGGAGGAGGAGGAGGAGGAGGAGGAGGAGGAGGAGGAGGACGAGGACGAGGACGAGGACGAGGACGAGGAGGAGAAATAGGAGAAGAATTAGGAGGGTGCGGTTTCATGGACATGTGCTTCACAGCTCCTGGGGGGGACGGGGGTTCTCGGATGTCGCGTCGTGGGCAGTCGCGGTCGATTTGGCCGTGGTCTCGGCCGCCGATGTGGTCGCGGTCGTGGTCGGGGCCGTCGTCGTGAAGGAGCCGTGGGGTGAGTCGGGGCCAGCGCGTCGGCGCTAACCGCCTCCCTGCCTCCCGCCGCAGCCAGGACCTTCCTGGTGGCTCGCGGTGTGGCGGCAAGAGGCCATCCCGGGGGAGCTGTTTCCTTCCGCGCTTCCTTCCCCTCAGCTGTATCCTCGCCTCTCCTCCTCTCCCCTCCTCCCGCATCCCCCTCCCCCTGCCGTTTTCCTACCTCCGTCCCCCCAGCCCGCCTCCTTGGGCAGATCATGCCCTCCCTCCCTCCGACTTCCCTGACTTCCTTTTTTGCCGCTCTTTCGTTCCCCCCGCTCGGTTTATGCGCGTTTCGTCGGACGGCCGCGGCTGCTGGCCGAGATTATGCTTAGGTGTGTAAAGGGGTGCTCCTCCTCCCCCCCCATCCCCTCCGCCCCCTTACACTTTAAACAATACTGTTTTCCTCTCTCCCCGTAATACGTGCTGAGACTGGCGCGCCCCCCTGCGCGTATGCTTGATTATGCAGGCTTGGTGCGATGTGGTTCTTCCGATGTGCTTGTTTCCCATCCGAGCGTCTTCTGGTCCTCTCAAAATGGCGCTCCCGCTGCAGCGTTGGCCTCATCCTGCGATCGGCGCCTCGCCCCGTCGTTCAGAATGGCGCCAACGGGCACAACTCCTGTGCGCTCGGGCCTCCCGCCTTCGCGCTGGAGGTGCCCTGGACTGCGCTCGGGTTCTCCCGGATCGCGCTCGAGGGCCCCAAACAGGGTGCTACACACAAGCTTGAATGATGTACACTGCAACTTCATAACAGTGCACATATGTGAAAATGCTTCCTTTCTTCCTCCTCTCCCTCTCTCCTCCCTGCAAGTCTTTTCTCCTCCGCCTCTACCTCCTCTTCCTCCTATACCTTCGCCCTCCCTCCACACAGGGTGCTATCCAGAGCAGGTCTATCCCCGAGAGCTCGGGTGCCCATGCTGGTGCTGGCCCGGGGCGCCCACGCGGCCGGACTCGGAGCAGCCCGCGGGTGGCACCCCGCGAGCTGCGGAAGGCCCGGGGTGGCTCAGCAGCCCGAGGGTGGCTGCGGTCACTCGGACCGGCGGCAGAGTCGGGCGCATGCCCAATGGCCTCCGGACGACCAGGGGGCGAATTGTCCTCGTCCTCGTCCTCGTCCGCATCCTCGTCCTCGTCCTCGTCCTCGTCCTGCGTGCAGTGATCCGTGCCCTCGTCCTCGTCCGCATCCGCCTCGCCATCCTTGTCCTCGTCCTGCTGTTGGTGGTGGTGGTGCTGCTGCTGCTGCCGCTGTGACTGCCGGTGTTGCTCCTCCTCCCGAACCTGGCTACGGCTCCTCCCCCTTACGCATAATTACGTAGTGTCTGCCACGCTCCGCAGGCTGAGTGGCCGCAGCAGCTTCGGCGAGACGGGGGAGCAGAACGACCTGCCCAATAATGGCCGCAGGAGCAGGGGAAGGAGGAGCGAAGGGCCAGGAAAGGAGGGCGGGAGGGGGGGCGCGGCGGGGAGGGGAGAGGAGAGGAGGAGAGTGGAGCAGTTCGACGCTGTCTGCCCTCGAGTCGCAGAGTCGTCATCCTGAGTGGTGAAGTCTCCCACTGCCGCTCGCGCCTCCGCGCAGTGTGCAGTCCTTACCTCGCCACCCCCGTCTTGTACGTCGGTTCGAGATGCAGGAACGGGCGTAGACGGGCGATACCTTCCCCGATCTAGCCCTCCTCGGAGTATTCCCAGGGCTCCAGGGCCTCCTCGAGGTTTTACCCAGCTCAGGCTACGGGGCGCCTTCTGTATATAGTTCCTGCTAGTCTGACAGCTTGTGGAGCTTGGCTCCCTTTGTGGAGGAGGAGTTGGACTTGGAGTTGGAGAAGGAGGATGCGAAGATTCGAGTCAGACTTTCTGGTCCCGCTTCCCGCCCATGCCCCCTCCTCGCAGCCAGGATTCCTTGCGGCGACCAGGAGTCGTCTTTCCCCTGGTTCTCCGACTTTCCCGAGGACGAGGATTGTGAGGGCTGCGAGAAGCACCCCCAGGACGCGCCCATCCAGAGGAAGGATAACATTGAGTGGGGCAGGCAGGGAAGGAGGAAGGGCGCGGCGAAGGCTGGGAAGCGGGCTGAGAGGAGGAGAAGGCCGACCATGGGAGGATCATTTGATTTGTTTCGAAAGGCAGGATGAAGGCAGATAATGAGAAGAGGGAAGCGGGGAGGCAGGCGATGAAAGAAAAATAGGAAGAGGAGGAGGGGGACGAGGGTCAGACGGACAGGCAGTGACAGGGGGAAAGGAGGCCCGGAAGAGGGAACGTGGTGAGGAGGACAATGACGAGAATGAGGACGATGACAGGATTGGCTGAACACAACTAACTGCTCAACCGTAGTCGCGGCACAGCTCTCCGACACGGCACACGGACGCCGAAACCATAATTGCACAGAAGGGGAGCACCCCAGTTGTCTGCGGCTTACTGCGGCAGCTCTGGTGGCCGTAGCGTGTGCGCACGTTTCCACACGGACCCACGGGCTATCGCTTGTCTGGCAGCCGCCCTTCTGTTGGCAACAGCCAGCCGTCCAGGGAGTCCGGGGACAGAGCCCTGATTCAAGCTATGCCCTGGACTCACCACCCACCAAACCACCCCAACCCAACCCGAAGCCCTCAGCTTGCCTTCTCCACTTCCAGTGGGGGGGGGGTCGGGGAGCGCTGAAACAGCACATGGGATCCGTATCCCCCCCAACCCGAAATTCGGGTCAGATTCGGGTCTTCGGGTTGGGTCGGGGTGGTCTGGTGGGTACAGTCGGTGCCCTGAAGCAGGAACCCTTTTCGTTGGGGAGGGGCTCCGTGTTCCCTTGACTGTTTCGCGGCTTGCCTCAGGTTTTCCTTAGGCTTTCGATACGAAATCGAAGTTCAGCTTATGGAGAAAAGGGGCCTCGCTCCTCATTTAGGGTCCCTCAGGTCAACGCCCCGACTGTACTATGTCCACTCCTCCTCCGCAACGATAGTGTCAGGCACACTGCACGGTGCTCGAGGGCACCCAAATGGTTGCTCAAACCGTGGTCAGCGCTACGTCGCAACGGCGGCAGCAGACAGGCACGGCGGGCGGTCCTGGCTCTGCCAAAGAACGGCGCCTCGTCGCGCAGAGAGGGGCGAAAAAGTGGGCACGACGATGGCACTCATCACGACCCTCGATCCTCCTTCCTTAGGTCAACGCCCCGACGGTAGTCGTGCACCCACGCTCGTGGGCGCTGAGGGGGCGGGTCGGCGCGCGCGGCCGCGCGGAGAGCGCTCGGGCTCTCCACGCCTGGGCGCGCGCCTCGTGCGCGGAGCCTGCGCTCGTCGCCTGCGGACCACGAGCCCCCCGCCCCCCAAAAAAGACAGATTTGTTTTTGCTCCTGCTCCTGCTCTTCCTCCTCCTCCTCCTGACCACAAGCCCCCCCCAAAAAAACAAAAAGACAGATGTTTTAGAATGTTTGTTTTACTGATGTTTTTTTTTTGTTCATTGTTTTTTGTTTTAAAAAAGAGGGGTACACTATATGTACGTTCGGGTTGGACGCGCGCCTCCGAGGAGGACATAGAACTAGTATGTCTCTGTGCGTCCCAGGAGAAAAAACAAAGATTTTTAAAAGATCTGGCAGCAGTCGGCTTCCGCAGCGCAGCCTGGGGTCCGCCAACTGGGTTTGCCGCGCCGGGTGCCGCCGACGCAGTCTGAGCAGACACAGGCGGTTCCCACGGCTCGGGCAGCGATGACGGGATGCCTGCAGACAGCAGGTGCGCTGGCAACGCCTGCGCCATGTGGCAGATGTCTGTCAGGAGCTGCCTCGCCAACGGGCGGTCAGGATAGCGGCCGACGAATTCTCGAGCACTGGATACCCAGCACAGATCCGCGATGGGAGCGAGGCCATACGCCTAGATTGGACCAGCCGCGGCAGAGCTGGGGCGTCAGGATCTACTCGTGTTTATTTGTTCTGCGGTTGAATCCGTGCCTTCCTACCGCATCTCGCCAGCGAGTATGTTGGCGGAATGATTGAAGGTATTCCGCAGGTTCCGACTCCGATGGGCCCGATTTGCTGCGACGTGAGAGCCGGACATCCACGACCTCCGGCAAGCAGTCCGCAGACACGGGGGTCAGAGGAAGAGGTGGGAAGACGATACCTCACAAATTCTGACAGCAAACATGTTTCTCCAACCTGGAAGCGAACGATGATTTGCATTAGCACAGGACAGCACTCAATGGAGCAATTTGGAACAAGCGTTCCTACGCCACACAGCACTGACCACAAGTTCCACATCTACAACTGAGGGCCCCGGCCCGCCCGCGCCGGCCTTCCAGGCCCCGCCCCCCCGGCGGATTCAGGCGCGCCTTGCCTTGCCTTGCCATCGGAAGCCACAGGAGCCACCAGGAAACCACTTTATCACATCAGGATATGTTGGAATCCATAAGGTTCAAGGCAATTCATAGTGTTGATTGTTCCTCATTTTGAAATAAGGTGTGTGGGAGGGTCTGATTTGTGGGGGGTCTCACTTGGGTTGTTTTGGAGGCAAGGGTCGGGTTTGATTTGGATCCTTCCTGCAGATGCCCGTGGCTTAGAGCGGTGCCGACGCTTCGCCCAATGGGGGGGTTCGCTTGCAGTTGTCGGCGGCCTTCGGGGGGGTCTTGATCTCAACTGGTTTGGCAGCTGCGCCCCGCGAGGGGGGGGGTCTGCCCAAACCCGCCCCCTGCTCCTGCGGGGCCAGCTGAACGGCGACGGTCTGCAGCTTTGGACGCGGCCGTCTGGCTTCGGTGGAAGGTATGGGGGGGGGGGGGTCTGCCGTGTCGATCTCTCCGAGATTCGCAGGGCGTTCTCTCCGACCTCGTCCGGGCACGGCGGCCGGGGGTTCCTGTCTTCTCGATGCGGGCGCCACCCGCCGGGGGGGGGGCGGTCTGAAACAGCCCGCCTGGGGGGGGGTCAGATCCCCTTTCGTATGGAATCGAGGGTAACCCATAAGAGTTCATAGGAATCCAAGTGCCTCCACAGGGATGTGCTGGAATCCAAAAGGACACAAAGGAACATATGGCTTATAGACCATCCAGACGAGCCCAGTCCAGTCAGTCCAGCTGATACCAATTCCGTTTTAGTCCAGTCCTGTCCCGTCCAGACAAGCCAAGTCCAGTGTGCCCAGCCCAGGTCAGTCCAAGCCAGTCCAGCCCAGTTCAGCCCAGCCAAGTCCAGCCAAGCCCAGTCCCAGCCTAGTCTCAGCCTAGACCCGTCCAGTCTGTTCCAGTGTAGTGCAGTTCAGGCCTGCACCATTCAGTCCAGTCTAGCTATGTACAGCCCAGCCCTTGCTCCCCAGTACAGTCGAGTCCAGCTCAGCCCAGCCCGTCCAGTCCAGTCCAGTCCAAACAAGTCAAGTCTATTCTATTGTATCCCAGTCCAGCCAAGTCTGGGTCAGATTGCTACAGTCCAGACCTGCCCAGTCCTGTCCACTGCAGTGCAGTCCAGTCAGAACAGGCCAGTACTGGCCCGACCAGTCTGTCCAATGTAGTGAGCCCAGCGATCGTAGCTCAGTCCAGTCGACTCCCAGTCCAGCCCAGTCCAGCCCAGTGATGCCAGTCGAGACCCATCTAGTCCAGTCCAGTTGGCCCAATGATGCCAGGCCAAGTTAGTTAATTCCAGTCGCAAGCAGCCAGCCTAGTCAGTCCAGCCCTGTCCAATCCAAACCAGCCCAGCCCATTTGGGTCCTGCCCAGCAGGTTTGTCTCTCATATTTTATCCTTGCCATACATATTTGGAGTCGTTGCTGGAAGATACTCTTCATTTTCGTCGTCGTGATCGGTTGCCTTTGTGGACTTTGCAAACGAGGTCATCTAACACTCCGCCTCTGCCTCTGTAGCCAGTTCGTCGCAATTTTCTGCCCGGGCTTGGACCCGTGCATTCTAAGTCGAGCCCGGAGCGCTCGCACCTCACGGCATCTTGCGGGAGCGGCAGAACCGCTCGGGATACTATCGGCAGGGGATGGCGACGCGCGACCGAAGCAGAAGCCCGATGACGAGGCAGAAGTCCGCCAGCGACGACCTCGTCATCACGCAGGCGGCGGATATGGTGAGCGTCGCCCAGTTCCCCACCCTGCAGAGGTACATCATGGCCCGCACGGGGGACCACGAGATGTCCCTCCTCCTGATGGCGATGACCCTCGCCTGCAAGGCCACGTCGCGTGCTTGCGCCAAGGCTGGCATCGCCAACCTCTTCGGCCTCGCGGGCGAGGTGAACGGTGGAGAGCTCAATCCCGGAATCGGCCCCAAACCCGACATCCGTTCGGTCGAAACCCGGAATCGGCCTCAACCGCGGACCCCCGAATTCGTTTCGAAACCCCGAATTCGCATCGGAACCCGGAATTCCGCAGACACGCGAAATCCAGAATTCCTATTTGTCATATCGGGAGCTCTTGTTCTTTTATTTTCTCTACTTTTTCCGCTCGCCCCTCTGTATTTCCTCTGCGGCCCCTCTCTACGGGGCCAGATCTCCGACGTCGTGAAGAGATTACGACCAGAGTTTGTTTTTGTGCTTGCGTTTTCGCTATCCGGGGGTCTTCGACGGGCCTGGCTCATCAGAAAACGATCCAGGACGAACAGTTGGCTCTAGTGAAAGGGTCGGGATTTCTGGAGATCCCGTTGGCACGTGCCGAGTAGAGTGTAGAGTTGTCGTTTCGTTTCGCTCCCCGCGCGTTGCTGCGTGACGCGTCGAACGGATCAGTTCCTTTTCGCGCCGTGGAGTTGCCGCTCCACGCGCCCATCGGCCCGCGCAGGCCTGCCCTAGAATTTAGAACTCTGAGTGTGTCAGTTTGGTCGATTCGCGCGGAAGATTTCAAAATCAGGGCATCGAGTGGAGCATTTTGTCGCCCAGCTCCCGAGGCGTTGCCGCGCGGCGAGTCGAGTGGAAATGGTTGATTTTAGATCTGTAAGCACAGGAGGGTCTGGCCGCAAGGGTGCCGCATGTGAGAATTCACAGTCCCGTGTGCTATCCGTGGCACGCGGCTCAAGCTCTTGAGGGGGTGGTCGGTCCCAGAGCCCCGCGCGCGCATGCAGGCGCTGGCCGAGGCCTTGACGGCTGAGGTAGCGCGGGCGGCGCAGACTGCTGCTGTGGTCTGGGGGCTGTCGCGGCCGCCGCCGCCCTGCCCCGACTGCTACTGCTCGCCCCAGTTGGTGTGCGGGCCAGGGGAGGCTGCGAAGGAGCTGGTGCCCGTGGAGTGCAGCTGCCCGTTCCCATGGGTGTGGTTCGTGCTCGGCCTGGGCCTCGTGGGCACGGCCGGCTTCGCGGCTGGGCGCCGCTGCGACCAGAAGGCCAGCGGTGGCGACGCGCCCAAGATAGGCATCCCCCCTCGATCGAGGACATCGCCCGTGAGCAAGCCGCTCGATTTCGTAGCCGCAGTCAGGCAGCGCACCGTGTGAGCTGATGGCGAATCCCTTGGCCCAGTTGGGCCTACAGGAGGGCGACGTGATCGCCGTACGTTACGGAGTGGCTGGGCCTCGGATTTGGCATGAAAGGATCATCCTCGTGATTCCTCCTGGGGTCCAGCCAATCATCAGCATTTTGACCCCGGACAGTGATCAATATGAAGAGGATCTGTCAGCAGGAGGCGACATCCAGGAGTTCGCGATCTTGGAGGGTGGGGCGCTTGGCCGAGATGCTGCACCCATCGGAGCTGATCACGTGCACAGGTTTCGGAATGTGCCGCTGCCTGCGGCGATGCAGGGACTTCGTGATGCTGCTGCAGTTTGCCTTGGCTTGCCGTTGCGCCCAGGCTTCGCGGTGAACTCAGTCGGCCGTGCAGGTTTCGCTGGAATGCCGATGCCCGCTGCAGGAGCTGTCGGGGCCGTCGGAGGCGGTGCTGCCGGAGGAGTGGCTGGCCTGGCGGCGGCCCTGGCCGTACCCGCGCCCGCAACGCCTGGAGGTGCGCTTGCGGCAGGCGGTGGAGCAGGTGGCGCGGTCGACGGCCTAGCACCGGGTGGAGGGCTCGCCCCCGTGGCCGCGCTGGCCGCTGGGGGAGCCGCCGTTGTAGGGCCGGGGGGGGGCCCGTTGCCTCCTGCCATGGCGCCACCTGCACCAGCAGCAGCCGTGGCACCAGGCCTGGCCCCCGCGGGCGCCGCGGGCCCTGTGGCTCTCGCGGGCGCCCCCGCGATGGCGGCTCCAGCTCTGGCCCTGGCGCCAGCTGCCGCCGCCGCGGCCCCGCTCCCCGGTGCTGCACCTGCTCCCGCGGCGCCTCAGGGTATCAGCGATGTGCGCGTGCAGCCCGTGTCCCTCGACGCGCAGGGCAACCGCCACCGTTCCTTCCGGGGCGCCATCTTGATGATGCGGGAGGACGCGTGGCCCGACTGGCCAATTCGAGGCCCACGTACCGTCTTATGGGTGCTGAAGTTCATGGAACAGAATGGAGGAAGCCCCATGGGCCGTCATATGCGATTTCGGACCGAGGCCAAGTTGTCGTCATCCGACGTGGGGGTCGACGAACACGAGCAAGCTTGTCGGATGTTGGAGCAGATGATATTCTACGATCAGCTCATGGTCACCACCCTGGCTAGTGCCGAATCGCTGTGCCGTGTCATTCAGGTGCAAGAAGAACGATACCGTGATAGGCTGGCTGGGGGGTCGGACAGCGTGGCCGACAACCATCTGTGCACGGGGACGGACATGATCCGAGGATGCGCGCGCGCGAGCCCCCAGCTGGCCGATTTTGTGAAGGAGTACCAATCGCCAAGGAGCGCCGCAAGGCGCGAGAGGAGCGGGCCCTGGCCAAGAAAGGCGCCAAGAAAGGCGGCAAGGATGGCTCAGGGCCCGGCGATGGGACGTGATTTACCCCCGGGCCCAGGAGTTGGGGACCCGGGCTCGAGCGACTTTTTGAATCCCCGTTCTGCCGGCGACTATCGGCAGAGAGATGTCTTCCCGCTTCCTCTCCTCGGCCCCCGCTCCGATGCTCCAGCGAGTGTCTGCAGGACCGTGCGCCGTCGCCGCCTTCGCCTCCAGCATTCAGTCAGTTGGGCTAACGATGCTGTGAAGGCCCTCAACCAGATGTCAGGATATAAGGAGGTTGCGCCAGCCCCCGCGTCCCTTGCTCAGAAAAGAGTGCTCGATCGCTTCAGTGATTGTTACTGTCGTCTGGGCCCCCCTCCCAGCGAGGCGGGATTTGCTCGGGGAGCCCTCAGCGAGCTGCTGAGCAACTATTCTTTGTATGGGGATGCGGGCCCCACCCGTCCTTATTCGCTCGACCTCGTTGCGTGGCCTGATGAGGGTACGGTCCCCGTTGACCTTCATCGCTTGCTCTCTCAGGCCGACTCTTCTTGGCTTAAGGATTGGAGATCGCGCATGCTGAGGCCAGCATCTGAGGCCCAGGTTCCGGTGCAGGAGGCCTGTCCCAAAGGAGCCTATATCGACCCTGTTCTCGTTCATTCCCCCTCTACTTACGCTGACTTTCTGGCCTGTCTGGCCCGGCGTGGGACGTTAAGCTTTCAACCTGCGCTGGGTAGGAGGGGCCTTCTTGGAGTGTTCTGCGCTGCCAAGAAGTCCGATCAACTACGTCTCATTTTCGACACTAGAGTTGCCAATTGTTATTTCAACGCCCCCCCCTCTACTCGACTCCCCTCGGCATCCGCCTTCTCCGCCATCGAATCGAGGTGCGGCCCTTGTCTTGCCGCCTAAGGTGATGTTCAGTGTGCCTTTTATCACATGCGTGTTCCAGCCGACATGATAGAATGGTTCTCTTTGCCACCCATCGATTCGGGTTTACTCATGTCCTTTGGTTCGGAGGGTGTTCCTCAGATGGCGGGACAGGCCCTCCTTCCGTGCATAACTGCGATGCCTATGGGCTTTTCTTGGGCCCTTCACTTTTGTCAGGCTGCGATGCGAAGCGCCATCCAAGAGGCGGGCTTCAGCCCGAGTCGCGTCATATCTGACGGTGAGCCCGGCGTCGTGTTTAGGGCAGCCGATGACACGGCTGCTGCGGGCGATGTTGATAATTTTCTCGTGCTAGGCCAGTCTGAGAAAAATGTGAAGGCTGCTTTTGACCAGATTAGCGTCAGGCTCAGATCTGTTGGTCTCCTCGTTCATGAAGTTTGTGAGCCGTCTAGGGAGTCGACCTTTCTCGGACTCTCCCTCGTCGCCGGCCGCTGGTTGTCTGTAAAGCCTCGGAATCTCTGGCGCCTGCGCTTCGCTATTGGGCGCCTTTTGGCCAGGGGCTCTGCCAGCGGTGTTTTGCACAGAGTGATTGTTGGCCACATCACGTGGTCGGCTATGGTCCGTCGTCAAGCCTTGGCCATCCTGAATGCGCGTTACGCGTTCATTGAGGCGGCAAAGGATGTGGTGACCCCCCTCTGGCCTCAGGTGGCGTTAGAGCTTCGTAGGATTGTTGCTATTCTCCCTCTCCTCACGACGGATGTGCGTGCTCGGTGGCATCCTCAGATCTGTGCCTCGGACGCTTCGGAGTTCGGTCTTGGAGTTTGCCGTCGTTCACTTTCTGAAGACCAGGTTGCAGAGATTGGCCGAGTAAGCGAGAGAGTGAGATACCGTGTGGAGGGCGCGGAGAAGGCTCGCCTCAATGCACTTCGGGAGTCTGGGGACATCGAGGACTCTCGGGACGTCGTCGACGCGGAGGCTGCCGCCCGCCCGCCGGACTACCTGCCCCTTGGGTTCATGGACGTGGACCCCCTGCTCTTAGAGGAGATCCCCGCGGACCTCATGAGGCCCCAGGATTGGAAGGATGTCTTGGCCGTTCGGGTGGGCTACGACGCCGATATCATGCAGTTGGAGGGTGAGGCCCTCGTGTTGGCCTACAAGCACATCCTGCGCGCTGGTGCTGCCGTGGGGCGGCGAGCGGTTGCCCTCGTCGATGACATGTGTCTGGCGTCGGCTTGCTGCAAGGGCCGTGCGAAATCCGTTCACCTTCAGTCTGTCATGTTGAAGCTGGCCTCGTTACGCTTCAGGATGCCGCCTGCACGTTCGCTGGATCCCCAGTGAGAGGAACCCGGCAGATCGCCTTTTCCCGCTGCCATCTTGGATGGTTCTCAGGCTTCCGCGCGGCGCGCCGCCTGCCGCCCGAGGGCGACGCCGCGGGCCGCGCCTGGGAGGGCAAAGGAGCGGGCCAGGGCACAGCGCGAGACGCGCGTTGCCGCCGCCCAGCGCCTGACCGCGGAGCGGGAGCCCTTGGGATCCCTAACGGTTCTCGCGCAGATTGCGATCCGCCCAGTGACGGAGGCCCTCTACAAGAAAACTGCGGCGGCCTTCCTGGAGTTTTGCACCAAGCGAGGCCTGGACTGGCACAGCGTCGAGGAGATGGGTGTGATCCTAGCCCAATACATGGGCGATTGCTTTCACCGCGGCGCGTCGTCCGACCGCGGCACGCAGCTGCTGGCCAGCCTCGCGCACCTCTACCCGAACCTGCGGGGGCAGTGGAAGTCGCAGTGGCCGAGGGCTGCCCGCGCCTCGATCTCGTGGAAGCGGAGAGTGCCTGCGGAGACCCGGCTGCCATTGCCGAAGGCGGTTGCCATGGCCGTGCGCCTGCTGCTGGTGGAGGCGGGTGCGCCCTGGATGGCTGTCTGGGTCGCG
>CAUYUJ010010713.1:378416-393416 GCA_963575745.1 Prorocentrum cordatum
ACTACTACTACTACTACTACTACTACTACTACTACTACTATTTCTACTTCTACTTCTACTTCTCCTTCTGCTTCTACTTCTACTTCTATTTCTATTACTACGACTACGACCAGGTCCCTGGTCCCCGGGTCCCCAGTCCCCGGCTCCCTTCTCTGGGTCCTCGGTCCCAGTTCTCCGCTCCCTGGCCCCTGTTTCCTGCTGCCTGGTTCACGGTCCCCGACCCCCAGTCTCCGGTCCCTTGTCCCCAGTCCCCGCTCCCTGGGTCCTGGTCCCCGGTCCCCGCGGTCTCTGGTTTCTTTCCAGCCCTCGATCCCTGCAGGTCCCCAGTTCCCGGCTCCTGGCTCACAGGGTCCCCGTTGCGTTCTTGGTCTTTGGTCCCCGCTCTCCGGTTCCAGGTGTCCGGTGTTCGGTCCCAGGCGCGGAAGTTGTCAAAGTCAGGGTGTCCAGTGGATAACGACAGTAAGCCGGTGCAAGAGAATTGCGCCATGATCGTCACCTTCGTAGGGTTTTGGGAGGTCCCGCGGAGTGGGCTGTCACGCGCAACCCGTCGAGGTGCGGCTCCGGCGCGCTGCGAGTTGCGCTAGTGTCGCTATTTTCGCAGGTGGGGTGTTATATGCGCACCCTGAAGCTCCCAGGGGAGGTGGAGTCCAGGTTTGGGCTGGAATGGGTTTTGGGCTTGGTTTGCCAGGGATTCTTGGTTTGGGCTCCTGATTTCGAGTTTTGCCGGAATCGATTCCGGGCTTCGCTTGTTTGGGAATTCCAGATTCTGCCTGGAAAAATTCCGGGGTTCGCTTGCCGACCCAGGTGAATTCCACTGGCGACGACCAGAAGAAGCTTGACGTGCTGTCCAACGACATTTTCATTGACGCCCTCGTCAACAGTGGCACTTGCGCCGTTCTGATTTCCGAGGAGAACGAGGATCCCATCTTCGTGCCCGAGTCGAAGAGGGGACGCTTCATTGTTGCGTTCGACCCACTTGACGGTAGCAGCAACATCGACTGCAATGTTAGCACCGGCACCATTTTTGGCATCTACGAGAAGAAGAGCAAGGGGAAGGAGCCAGCTACAATGGACGACGTCCTGCGGACGGGCAACGACCTCCTCGTGGCTGGGTACTGCATGTACGGATCCGCCACGGAGCTCGTCATAACGTTCAAGGGTCATGGCGTGCACCGTTTCGTTCTGGACCCTTCGATCGGGGAGTTTATGCACATTAAGGCGCACGTCAAGCTTCCGGAGGGTGGCGGAAAGACGATCTACAGCTGCAACGAGGGCAACAGCCAGAATTGGGACGCCGCCATGCAGTCGATAGTCAAGAAGTGGAAGCAGGGCGCCAAGCCATACGCCGCCAGGTACGTCGGATCCATGGTTTCAGACGTCCACCGCACGATCTTGTACTAGGGGAACGAAGAATGACATGAACATAAAAACTCGGAGGTCCGCGCGGATTTCTCGGATCGGCGCTGGACCCCCCTTCCTGGCGCGCGGAGCGCGCCAGGGGCGGCGCCGGAGGCGCCGCCAGGGGGTTCCAGCGCCGTTCCGAGAAATCCGCGCGGACCTCCGAGTTTTTATGTTTGTGTCCGTCTTCGTTCCCTTATGTACGGCGGCATCTACCTCTACCCCGCGGACAAGAAGGAGCCGAACGGCAAGCTGCGCGTGCTGTACGAGGGCTTCCCGATGGCCATGATCGTGGAGGCCGCCGGCGGCGCGGCCTCGTGCGGCATGTTCAAGGGCAGGGTGCAGAGGATGCTGGACATCTAGGGGGCCACATGCGGACCCTACCCCTACCCCCCACGATTTCCGAGGGGGAGGGTGGGGCTCACTCCGCTCGTGAGCTCCCGAACGAAGTGAGCCCCACCCTCCCCCTCGGAAATCGTGGGGGGTAGGGGTAGGGTCCGCATGTGCCCCCCTGACATCGTGCCCTCGAAGATCCACGAGAAGTGCCCGGTTGTCATCGGCTGCAAGCGCGATGTCGAGGCAGTCCTCGAGGAGTACAAGGCTCAGGGGCTGATTCCTGCCTAGGGGGACGACAGCGGTGAGGCAGGGGGAGAGGGAGGCGAGGCAGAGGATGGAGCGCGAGTTTCAGGTGCTGACCGATGCCCAGGACGAGGGAGCAGCCAGCAACGCGAACGCAAAGCTTACCAGTTGCGCTTCCGAGCGTGCCCGCAGCAGCGCTATGGCAATGCATGATTGTTGTGTGGCATGTTGTAGTCCTTGGGCCTCTTGGGTGCCTTCTGGGAGCTTTGGGAGAGTCTGCCAGGTGGGTTTTTGAGAGCTCTGGGGGGGGGGGGGGGGTTCTGGGGCTGTGTAGGTGGTTCCTGCGGCCATCTTAGGGTGTCTCGAGGCGAATGAAGGTAGTTGCTGGGCCGTCTTGGGCCGATCTTGGGCAGTCTTGGGGCCGTCCTGGGCCTGTTCTGCGCCGTCCAAGGGGAGTCTTGGGGGCTGCCTTGTGGGCCTGGCAGAATCCAAGACTGGCAGGGCGCCAGCCCGGGAGGCCTGGCGGCCGCTAGGGGTGGCCCGCGAGGAGTCCACTGGAGGCCCCGTCAGGTGGCAGAGCAAGTCTATTTCTCCAACTCTCCTGTGTCGTTGGGTCCCTTGTTTTCAATACGCAGCGCAGCACTTCACCCTCCTCCTCCTCCTTCTCCTCCTCGCTCCTGTCAGTTTTGGGAAGGCAGGGCAGGTGCCGATGGGGATCATGTCGCAAGGGAGCGCACCTCGTCGCAGTTTCCTCGGCCCGAGGGGTGCGCATGCGAGGGCTTCGCTTCCCCGACCCTCGCCTCACCTCGCCTCGCCTTTCGGCGCGTCGGCCTGCAAGGCCGCCGGGCCGTCGGGTGGTGCTGGGAGCCCTCCGGGTTCCGCCTCGGGGTCCGCAGGGGGATCGCGAAAGCACCCCGGGCCGGCCCCCGGCACGACCGTGGATGGGACCCCAAGGGGATTTTTTGGACTGCGCATCTGATTCGCCTGACGACGGTCAGAGAAAGGCGGCGCTGCAGCTAGCAGAGTATTTCAAAGAGGGCTGCACGGGCACAAAGTAAGCACATGCAGCACAGTAACTCCTCACAGCCCCCATACTATGTCCCGACTGTACTATGTCCACTCCTCCTCCGCAACGATAGTGTCAGGCACACTGCACGGTGCTCGAGGGCACCTAAATGGTTGCTCAAACCGCGGTCAGCGCTGCGTCGCAACGGCGGTGGCAGACAGGCACGGCGGGCGGTCCTGGCTCTGCCAAAGAGCGGCGCCTCGTCGCGCAGAGAGGGGCGAAAAAGTGGGCACGACGATGGCACTCATCACGATCCTCGATCCCCCCTCCATAACAACCCTGCTACCCCAGAACTGCTGATGCAGTGCTGGCAGGCGCCGCGGCGAGCAGGTACGCGAGCACCTGGCGAGCCGCGGCGCGCGCAGGAGCACGCTCGGGGGTCCGGTGCCACACGCAACCGGGTGTGTGGTTAGCGACGGACTGCGCTCACCGGGCCCCGTGACCGCTGCCCCCCGCGGGCACAGGTCAGGCTAGCCACAATTGGGGGAGCTGTGGTCCTTACCCCCCTGGGGGACCCATCGATTTCGACACCCCTCTCGAGGGATCGTCGACGCGATGAGTTCCCCCAGGGGGGTAAGGACCACGGCTCCCCCAGTTATGGCTGGTCGGCAGGTGTGAAAGTGTGCCGGCAGCTGCAAGCGGGGGCACCTCTGGTGAAGGGTGGCGGCGCCGAGAGAGAGAGGGCGGGCGGCGCGTGCAGGCAGGCCGCGAGCGGGAGAGAGCAGGAGAGGCAGGCGGCAGCTCTCTCCGTATCCTCCCCTCCGCCCTGTTCCTCACTGAAACGTTGGCGTTGGCGCATAACCATCGCCACGGGGACGGGGGCTGCGGCGCCAGACTGTAACTGTGAACGCGGCTGCCATTCGTCGTCCACGGCCGGTGCTAATCCCTCGGAAGCCGGTCCTGCAACGGTATCTGCAAGCTCGTGCGGCAGGTCTGCATTAGGTCTCAAAAGCCTGAGGGCCCCATGCAGCTGACAATGCAAAGTTGACGCGCATGTACATACACGCGGGCCTCGGCCTGACAGTTAGTGATTGACTCCCTCACCCGAACCTGTAGAACATAACCTCCACCTCCACCCTAAACTCGCCAACTCGACGACCTCGGGTTGCTCACGAAATGAGCAGGTGCAGAAGGGGCGACCTTGCCTCGGCGAGAGCCGCTTGGGGGAGGGGGCTTCGCGAGTTCCTTTCGGAACGCCCACTATGGCCCCCTCCCCTCACGGATCGACCCTCGGCTCGGCCGCCGACACCATGTCGGCCGTGAGCTGCACGGGACATATCCACTTTGCAGAAAAACCTGACTGGATTGTTACTGGCAGCATCCTGATCTCCCTTGCCATCTTCCAACGAGACAGCGAGGTGTGTGGACCGTGCCGAGAGAAAGGGATGGCGGCGCATGCAGGCAGGCCGCGGGCGAGAGAGATCGTAGGAGGCAGGCGGCCAGTCTCTCTGACTCTACCCAACCTCCCTGTCCGTCCCTGAAACTCTGGCGTTTTGTGCAAATCACCGCCAGGGGACTCCTGCCAAGCTCGTCCACGACCGTGCTAGTCCCTGGGCGGCGGGTCGTGCGACGGCATCCGCAAAAAAAATGCAGCGGGTCTGCATCGTGTCTCAAGACCTTGGGGGCCCCAGCGGAGGGCCCCATCAAGCAGCTGACAGTGCAGAGGTGGCTGCCCGTGACGCGGGCCACGGCTCTGACAAGCGTGGCCGGCTGCTCTCCGCCTCCTCCCTGAACTCGCCGATTCGAAATCTGCAGTCTGCTCGCGATGAGAGCAGGTGCATATAGGGGGCGACCTCGCCTCGGCGAGAGCCGCTTTGGGGAGGGGGCTTCGCGAGTTCCTCTCGGAGCGCCCACTATGGCCCCCTCCCCTCATGGATCGACCCTCGGCTCGGCCGCCGACAGCTGGGCAGGCGTCAGCTGCACAGGACAAGACCACCATTGCACAAAAGCTTCAACAGCCTATCACTGTCACAGCTTGATCTACCCTGTCAACCTCCCAGTCCCTCCCACGTAGTACCCCGACTCGGCGTAGTGCGGGTTGCTCGCGATGAGAGTCGAACATAGTGGCACCGAGTCCCTCTTGCATGGTCCACGGGGCGACTCGGGCGGCAAGACGCTGCTCGCGCCGTGCTCGGGCCTCAGAGCGCTCGCGGGCAATCGTAGCCAGACCTTTCTCCGTGAGGGGGACGGGGCGGGGTGGTGGCGGCGGGATGTGGGCAGGGGCGGCGCTGGCTTGAGCAGGGCAAGCGGCATCGCGACCGGGGATCGGGGTGCCCTCCTCCTCCTCCTCCTCCTCCTCCTCCTCCTCCTCCTCCTCCTATGGGATCGGGGCCCCTGGGCTCCGCCTCGGGATCGCGTGCGGCACCCGGCACAGAAGGGGGGGTTCGGAGGTGGCGGCTGAAACTTATGTCGCTCGGGATCGGCACGGGCCCCGCCGAGGGGCCTGTGAGACGAAATCGGGGGCCCAACTCTCGTCGGTGCACTGATGGGGGTCCCATGCAGTATAAAAAGTCGGTCAAGGACCCACGGAGCTCGGTTTCCCTTTCCCGCATGTCGTCTGGTAGTGCGTCTGGGTCGCTGGTCTCACGCATATGGTGTACATAGTACAGAGTCCATAATACCGTCCGCTAGTACCTGACACAAAGCCGGGGGGTATGTCTTCTTTTTGGCAGTGCGCCATTCGTCACGACTACGATCGTAACCCATCAGGACCTCGTGTGACCCACGCCCACGTGAGCAGCGTCCTCTCCCAGGTGTCTCCAGTACGTAGGCGCTCGTGTAGTGCGCACATGCGCAATGCAAGGATGCGGGTAGGTGCACGCGCGCTCTGTCCGTGCTCGCACTGATCGAAGTCTGTCACCGTGGCCGCTGGCGATGCCATCACGGCTCGCGAGGATGGGGCGAAGAAAGAACTCGCCGCGGCTCGTCTCCAGCTGGCCGGCATGGGATGCTCCATCCACACGCGCTCCCACTCCCTCAAAAGTCTGCGGCGGCGAAGCCCCACCCTCTTGGCGGCCAACGAGGTCGCGGCCTCTTCGTCTGACGACAGGGCCCATTTCATCTTAGTTTGTTCCAACTCGGCTTCCAAGGCCTCTTTTTCCACCTCATGCCCTCGCAGCCACGGGGCTTGGTGTCTTTTTGGCTTCTTACCGAGAACTTCCGAAGCAACCGAGCTCACCAACGAGACGAGTTCAGCCCGATAGACGGGGCGCCCTATCGCCATCAGGCGTGTCGTCATGGCGGCCGCAAACGTTCCCGCTCGTCTTAGCGCTCCCTGTCGGGCCTACCATGCTGCCATAGTCCAGTCTCTCTGCAAACGGAGTGTGAACCACCCCTTTAGTCCGGCGCAACCACGAATCAGACAGCCGAGTATGGACCTCCACAGGCTCATGATCCGTACAGGCGGACCAAGCCATCGCTCCGTCCTCGCGCTCTCTCCATGTATCGTTGCCTTGGACCCGGCGACGCTTAAATGCGCGGCGGCAGCCCTGTTCCCCATCTTGCCCGAAGTGCAGGGTTCTACATACCGTGAAGTGCCACTGGTCACGGGGCCTTGTTGAGATATGGTCCAATTGGTGGGCCGTGCGGTAACGTGGATGCCACCACGTGGCCGCCTGTCTCTGGCGGTACACCGTGCTCATAACATGAGATGGGCCCAGCAGAACTCTTTGAGTTGCCGACCAGAGTCTATCGTTGTCATCCTGGGTTGTCCGCTGGCCAGCTTCCGCGTTCGCGTTGAAGTCCCCACTCATGACGAACATATGATTCTGCCCACGATTCGGTTCTTCCACGAAGCGAGCGAAGTTCCTCATAAAACGGCCCCGGGCATGGAGCGCATTTTGGTCCAAAGCAAGGCGCGCACACGGCCACGAGGGTTAGGCCACGATGATGGCCTGTGCGCGGCACGGTGAGCGCCAGACACCGAGTCCACTTCCGATCATGCCCACCACGAACTACGACGCTGCCTCCCCCATCCCACCACTGCTGTGCTAAATCCTCCCTCGAAGCAACCCCCACCTTCACCCTAATCACCAAGGTCCAGATGATACCCTCGAACTCATACTCACGGACACTGTGTTGGTGGAAGTCAAGATCAGACAACAGGCATAATCGCCATCGATGCGTGTTCATGAGAGTGAACAAGCATTCCGCCTTCATCTCTTCATTCATTGCCTGGTCATCTGCCCCAAAACGCCGGGTATTCCACGTACATCCGAAAATATACTTGGTGGTGTTTTTGCGCGATCGTCTACGCCGCGTGAGTAGCGACAGATTAAGCAACGCCTGCGATCGTTTCCTAGCCTTCCTACCTCTCATCTGTGCCTCCCTTGCCTCCTTACGGCGCACACTCCTGCGCCGGCACCGTGCATCACCTTTTGGTGTCGCGGGGCCCGAAAGGCTCGCTCCACAGCGACCCACTTCCTCTGGACCCGAAATCGGCGCGCGCCTGGACCACGGGCGTCGCCGTTGCCTTAAGTCGGGCGTGTCCCCCTACAGGGGGATTTTCGACGAAAAATATAAAATACACCAAAAATAGTCTGGGGATCATTTTTGGAGTATTTTGTTGGCCTTTTTGGTGTATCTTTAGGGTATTTTTCATTTTTCGTCGAAAATCCCCCTGTAGGGGGACACGCCCGACTTAACCGTTGCCGCTCCCTGCCCCTCCCCCAGGGGAAAAGTCCCAGGACCCAACCGCTTCCCCGCCCCCCTTCCCAGTACACTACGATTTCGGCTGCGTCACCCTCTGCGCCGGCCCTCGAAGCACCCGCTCGGGCCACGACCACCTTGGGCTCCGTCCGCCTCGGCCTGCCCAGTTGCAGCCAGCGGCAGTCCTGGGCCCAGGGCTCGCCCTAGGTTTCTCCGTCCCCGTGCTCCTCGCAGTGGAGATGCTTTTTGGGCGATCTGGACACCCCATGGGGTTCCTGGTGCCCTGCTCCCCCGCCGCCACAGATCAAATCTTGTAGCTAGGACGCCTCTTCCTCACACCTCCCTTTCTCGCTGAGAATCCTCCCTTCCTCCTTCTCCTCCTCCTCCTCCTCCTCCTCCTCCTCCTCCTCCTCCTCCTCCTCCTCCTCCTCCTCCCCCTTTTCCTCCTCGTTTTCCTCCTCCTTTCCCTCATCCTTTTCCTCCTCCTCCTCCTCCTGCCTCTAAGGTGGTCTCCTCCTCATATCCCTGCCTCCGTCCTCCGTCGTTTAGACATGCCCATCACACGCTTCGTGTCCCCATGGGAAGCTCCACCCACGGCCCCGGTGGGTGCGTTCGAATGGCGTCCAGCGCCCCGTTCGGCACACCCCTCAGAATCGCGTATCACAGGGAGCTTCACTTGTGGCGTAGGTGTGTTCGCATGGCACCCCCGCGCCTATTTCGGCACACCCTCCATGCGGATCCTGTCCCTGAGGATGCTCCACCCACGGTCCCAGTGAGTGCGTTGGCGTGGCCCCCCCCCCCCCCGCGCCCCAGTTAGCATACCTCGCACGCGGAGCGTGTCTTTTGGGGGATGTCCAACTACGGCCCCAGTGAATGCGTTTGCACGGCGTCCCCGCGTCCAACTCCCCCAGACTCTTCGCGCTGATGGCGCAATGCAGGGAGCTCTTCCAGAGGCCGTCCCCCAGTCAGGCCGTTCAAGTGCGCTCCCCCGTCGACTTCGACGTACTCATCACTGGGATCGGGTCCCACAGGGATGCGATGCACTGGTCCCGCGGCGCGTGAGAAGATGAGGAGAGGATCGCGCCAGGCGCTGCACGTAGATAGCTGCACAGGTTTGGGCCCTTCGCCAGGCGGATCGTGCTTGTTTTTGCGTTGGCCTCCCAGGACCTAGGAGGTCTTCCTTGGGGGGCTCCTTGGGGCCTCCTTTGGGGGGGCTCCTGTGGGTCGTCGGGTCGCCTCGGGGGGGCGAGGTGCCAGCAGAGTACCCTGGGGGCCTTCCTGGGGCGCTGGCCGCCGGGGGAAGGTCCAGATGCGGCCGTGGGCCAGTTTTGTGCCATGCGGGGCCCGCTCGAGCGGGGCCCCGCCTCCTCCTCCCTCCTCCTCCTCCTCCTCCTTCTCCGTCTTGGGCCAGCGGGGCGGCAGCCTGGGAGGCCAGGCCCGGACGGCCGCGAGCACGACGACTCCTCAGCAAACGAGTCACCGAATGCGTGGTGGCCTCAATGCGGTGAGGAGCCGCGTCACCTGCTTCGCGGGAGAGCAGCGCTCAGAGAGCCAGGTGGTCTGAGGCGCATGCACACACGCCCGCGCACTCGCACGCGCACACATGCACGCACACACGCACACGCACACGCACGCGCGCACGCGCACACGCACACGTGCGCACGCACAGAGTTCTGAGCGCACGCTTTGCGGCGGCCGCTGCCTCGCGCACAGCGACGAGGCGAAGCAGGCCGGTCAGAGGAGGAACTGAGGGCGCGCGCGGCCTTTTGGCCACTCAGAAGATGGAGCAGGGATCCACATGTATCGAATGTGCCATGCGAATGCCCGGGCATGGGCAGCAAGGGTGGGGAGGGTGGGCAAGCAGGCAGCAGTGAGCGACGCGTGGAAGCGGAAGCGCAGTGCGGCCGACACGGCAGAGGCGACGAGCCAAGTGGTAAAGACAAGACACTGGAACAGGCAGAGAGCAAAGGCGACAGCCGCGCACTGGGGAAGCAGAGCGAGAGCGTGCGCTTTCAGGGCGCGCACACACATGTACATCAGCCGCGGCAGAGATCGGCGACGAATCCACCAAACGCACGTGGAACAAGTGCGCGTGCTCGTGCTGCTTCTTTGTCGGGGATCCCTGCCTCTCGATCGGCCGCGCCGCCACTCGCGTAAAGCGAGCTGCGAAGAAGACGGAGCGGACCGTTCGCGGGCTTCCCCGTCTGCTCTTGCAGGGCCGTGGAATTCGGGCATTGGTTCTAGCGGTGCGCTCCTTTGTCGGGCCGAGCGAAAGGGGGGATAGCAAAGGGGGGGGTTTGAGAATCAGCTCACGTAGCTGATTTTACCGGCGCCTCCTGGCGCCGGGAGGCGCCCATGTATCGAGGAATGGGCCCGGCGGCGGGGCCGAAACCAGCTGCATGCAGCAGATTTCGTACCCCCCCCTTTCCCAACCCCCCCCTTTTGCCCGACCCGACTTTGCACGACGCTTGTGACGCAAGATGCTTCGCGTTCATCGCCCGACCTTTCTAGATCCCGCCGGACGAGAAGCATGGCTCCAGGACGGGCCGACTCCATGCCGAACGTAGTCCAAGAGGGCTCCGCAGGAGGCCAGACACCGCCCGGAAGCCTATCAGCAGTCGTCCAGAGACGGGGGGTCTCGGAAGGGCCACGAGGGGGGCCACGAGGACTTTTTTTAGATGGCTCAGGTGTGAGTGTTCTGGTGTTGAGCCAGAGTCTGGTCCGCATTGGATTCAATCTGGGCCCGCGCTGGGGCAGAGACGGGGGGCCTCAGAAGGGCCCGAGGGGGGCCACGAGGACTTTTTTAGATGGCCCGGGTGTGAGTGCTCTGGTGTTGCGCCAGAGTCTGGCCCGCCTTGGATTCCATCCGGGCCCGCGCTGGGGCCGAGTTTTGAGCTAATGCTACTGCTACTACTGCTACTACTACTACTACTACTACTACTACTACTACTACTACTACTACTACTACTACTACTACTACTACTACTACTACTACTACTACTACTACTACTACTACTACTACTACTACTACTACTACTACTACTACTACTACTACTACTACTACTACTACTACTACTACTACTACTACTACTACTACTACTACTACTACTACTACTACTACTACTACTACTACTACTACTACTACTACTACTACTACTACTACTACTGACTACTACTACTACTACTACTACTACTACTACTACTACTACTACTACTACTACTACTACTACTACTACTACTACTACTACTACTACTACCACTACTACTACTACTACTACTACTACTATTGAGCCTAGGACTGTCGAAACATTGACTTTCTGTGTTCAGAACGCCACAGACGATGGACACTTCTCAGAAGAGGCCCGCAGGCGACCCACTCCAGGCGAAAGCACGTGACAACCATATGGTTGCAGTTCCAATCGGTTCGCGACGTTGGGCCGAAGAGGCGCTCCGTGTGGCCCAACGGGACTGTCTCGGAGGCCAAGAAAAGGTCCCAAGAGGGGCCAGACTGAAGCGGATATCTGTTTTGAAAGGGTGTTTGGGGTCGGTGTGAAACAGGAAAACGAGGTGGGCGTAAGCCCCGAACGGAGGTACCGAAGTCAGGTTCCAGACGCTCTTCAGCACGGTGGGCGGGCGGATTCAAGACGTTTCGCGTTCGCCGCCCGCGCCAATTATTTGTCGCTGTGCCCCAGCCTCGGTCATGCCGCCCTCTGGACTTCTCCTTGCGGGCCGCGAATCAAAAAAACGTTCGCCGCCCGCCATTTGTAGCTGTCGCGAGTCCACGGCGGCCCCACATGAGGAACACTGTCTCAATGTGGTTGATACGTTTTCCAAAGATGGTACAAGAGGCCCTCCAAGTGCCCCCCCCAACAGCTCAAGAAGGCCCCGATGGGGCCACGCAGGGCTTTCAGGTGGCTCAAGCGCGAGCGGCCTTGGGCCCGAACCCAGCTCGAGTTCTTTTCAATCCAGGCCCGCCCTGGGGTCGACTTGGGCTTCGATGTGGGGCCCAGGGGCTTCCAGGCGACCCCCAGCCAGGCGAAAGTCATCAAATTATATGTGTGAAGCACCCGACCAGAAGCAGCTGTGAATCGGTCAAGGCGCGGCCCTCTGAGGTCATCTGTGGAGACTATGAGGCCACGAAAGCGGGTGAGGGGTGTGCCGAAATGGGCTGGACGGCGGCATGCGACCGTTGCCACTGGGGCCGTGGGTGGGGTTCCCTGTCGTGCCACGAAGCGCATGAGACTCGTGTGACGGGTGCGCTGACTCGGACATGCGGAGGCGAGCAGAAACATGAGAGAGGAAGAGGAGGATGAGGGGGAGAAGGCAAGCTAGGTGCGCTCGAGTCATATCTGACGTCCGACCCATCCCTCCCATCCCTGACCACGGCGTAGATCTCCTTTCTAAGCGCAGAACTGGATGTCGTAGCATGGCATAGCATGGTGTTGGAAATTAACCCGTCGAATGACATAGCATGGCGTGGCGGCGCCCCAAGGTGGTGGGCTTCCGCGGCCCCAAAAATCAACGAATCGTTGCCGAATGTGTAATTACTTCCGCTGGTTTTTCGGGTGGCCATTTTTTCATTTTGGGGCTTATGAAGGACCGAAAGGCATGCCGTGGCATGGCGCTGCAAATAATGACGCCAGCGCTACAGCGGGAGCACTATTCGGAACGAGCGGTACTTCGAACATGAGGCCAGCGCTTCAGCGAGAGCAGCATCTTGAGCAAAACGCCCAGCGCGGAAGCGCGGAAATGAGGACGCGTAGCCTGACATAGCATGGCGTGGCGACGCCCCAAAGTGGGGCGGCGCTTCCGCGGCCCAAGCAATCAACGAATCGTTACCGAATGTGTCATCACTTCCGATGTTTTTTTTTCGGGTGGCCGTTTTGTAAATTCTGGGGCATACGAAGGACGTCAAGACATGCCGTGGCATGGCGCTGCAAATATGACGCCAGCTCTGCAGCGGGAGCACTACTCGGAACAAGCGGAAGCGCGGAAATGAGGCCAGCGCTGCAGCGTGAGTATCATTCGGAACGAGCGGTAGCCCGAAAATGAGACCAGCGCCTCAGCGAGAGCAGCATTTTGACAAAAAAACTAAGCGAAAACCCAGCTCCCGGGAATCCTGTGTGTTAGAAAACCAGTTCGCGGAGGGGGGCCGAACAATCCCCGGACGCCACCAGGGGAAAGAGGAGATTAGTATTCATATTGTTGAATTGTTGAATGAGACGCGGGCAAGGAGAGGCGGGGTAGGAGAGAGGAGAAGGAGGTGGAGGAGGAGGAGGAAAAGGAGGAGGAGGAGGAGGAGGAGACGCGGGGCGATGCGGATTCAAAGCAATGCCCCAATTCAACACAGGATGATTGGGGAACGGCCAAGTTACAATGTCTTGAACCTTTCAACCTGTCTTCGAAATTTGGCCTGTTGGAGGGCTCAACGGTCGGTTTTGGAGGCCAGCCAAGCAGAGGCCCAAGTGGTGCCAACATAGAGCAGACGCCAGTTTCGAAAGTCGGGAATGATGTGGGGCACGATCTCGTCTTGGATGGTCGCTTGGAGCTGTCGTGGGCTCCGACAAGTGGGTGGCGCGCAGCCGGGTGGCGAAGAGGCGGAGCCTGTTGGTGGGAAAGCGACTCAACGCCCTGAAAAGGGCCATCTACGACAAGGTCTCGCGCACCCCTCGGCCCAGTGGGCGGGTGGATTCTAAAGGTTTGCGCTACCCGGCCGACCCCCAACGACGGAACTGACTATGATGGTTCGGGTGCCCCGTCCAGGTGTTCGCGGCAATTTCCGCCACCGTGCCAGCGCAGCATTCTGTGTGGCGACGCTTCGAGCACCGCCCGGAAGGCCGCAGCACGTGGCATCCCTCGTCGGGCCTATATGTGCCGTCTTGGGCTCATGTGGGTCTGTCTTGGGGCCCTCTGGGGACCATCTTGGCCCGTCTCGGGGCCCTCTTGGGCCGTCTTGGTACCGTCTCGAGCCGTCTTAGCCGTATTGGGGATGTTTGGGGGGCTCTCCTGGAGGCCTCTTGGGGCCATCTTGGGCCACCCTGGAGCCCTCTTGGGCCCCTTCTTGGGGCCCTCGAAGGGCTGTCCTGGACCGTCCGGGGAGCCTCTTGGGGCCATCAGTGAGATCGTTCGACTTTTTGTGCTGCTCCTCCTAGGCCCTCGTGGAACCATTTTGAGCCGAGAGGGCTGGACAGTCCAGCCTATCATTATCAAAAACGCCCCCTGCCTTTTGGAAACACCCATGCGGCCAAACATTGGGTCGAAATCTGGCGAGGCTATTGGACTATGTGCTCCCCTAGCCCCTAGCCGTTGTGGAACCTCTTGCAGAACTTGGTGGGATACTTCGGATAGGAGGAGGAGGCCTCTTGAGGCTCTCTTGGGGCCTCCTGGGGGTGTCCTGGGAGCCTCTCGGGGGCCTCATGGCCGCCCCTGGGTCTTGCTTTCCTGTGGCCCCTCGGGGCGATCTTGGCGTCCCTTCGGGAGTCTTGGGGGAGCTTCAGTGGCTCTTGGGGCCGTGCGTGGGGGGGAGTCTTGGGGCCGTCCTGAACCCTTTTCGGGACCGCCCTGGACGCCAGCCGGGAGCCTCCGAGGCAATCTTGAGGAAGCCGTGGGGATGTCTTACGAGCATGTTTGCGGCCGTCTTGGAGTCTCGAGGAGGCTCCCCTTGGATCTCGGAGAGGCCTCTGCGGCGCATCCTTTGAAGGGCTTGCGGAGCCGAAGAGCAGGGATCACCACCCACCAAACCACCCCAACGCAACCCGAAGGCTCAGATTTACCCTCGATTTCCAGTGGGGGGGGGGTCGGGAAACCTTGAAAAAACACATGTGGAACCATTACCCCCCCCAACCCGAAATTCGGGTCTTCGGGTTGGGTTGGGGTGGTCTGGTAGGTAGTCAGGAATGCATGAGGCATGCGACAGCCGAATCGGATTCGACGATGTTGGGCCCTCCGCGGAGCCCTTCGCGGAGCCAGCTTGGGCTCTCTGGCGATCTCTTGAGCCATCTTGGGATCGCTCTGAGGTTTTGCGGTGCCATTCCGAGCCAGCTCTGGCCACCCGAGGCCCTCCACGGCAGTCTTGACCCGTCTCGAAGGACCTGCAGGTTGGTGAGCTGTTTCGGAGGGGTCGGAGGGTGCATTGAGGGGTTTGTACCCCCTCGGCATCGCTCGGACGTGTGCATTTTTTCTAGGCGAGAACCATCGAGGACCATCCTGGACCATCGAGCAAAAAGAAACACGCACGAAACCGAAAAATGCATGGGAAATAGACGTCCGAGCGACGGCAAGCCCCCCGTGAAACGGAATGTTGGACCCGC